>VDFB02355748.1:0-13008 GCA_007258455.2 Sequoia sempervirens | reverse complement strand
GAGATTGTTGGTTCAGCAAATAATAAACTATGTCATCATACCAGCCATCTGGGGAAACTTCCTCAATGTTATAATTCTGAACAGTTAGTTCAGGGCCTATTTCAGCCATAGTTTGAGTAAGTCCCTATCCTCGTACTAACTTCATGGGCTGGATCTCAATATCGTACTCTTGTAGCATTGTCACCCCCTTAGCTCTACGCTCTCCTAACTCACTTTGCATCAGAAGTAACTTGACTGCGGGGTCTGGGACAACTACATAAACCTTATTCCTGAGGATATAATGTCTGAATTTCTTCACTGCCCTAACCAGAGTGTATGCCTGCTTTTCTACACTTGGGTATCTCAACTCAGCATCTTTTAATGGGGCACTCATAAAGGCAATGGGATGCTCATTTCCCTCATCAGACTTTTGAGTTAGCATTCCTACACATGAATGGTCTGAAGCAAATGAATAGATGTGAAAAGGCTTACTGTAGTTAGGACTTACCAATACTGGAGCATCAGCAATGGCTCTTTTGATTTCTACAAATGCCTCATTTGCTTTGTAGTCCAATTTTGACCTTGGCATCCCGCCTTCAACATTGCATTCAACGGCTTCACAATTTCAGCAAATCCAGTAATGAATTTTCTGACGAAGTTAATCTTGCCAAAGAAAGATTTCATCTCTTTTTTGCTAGCAGGTCGCTGAATCTTCAGTATGGCCTCCACTCTTTCCGGATCAATAGCAATTCCCTTCTCTGATATCACATGTCCTAGCAGCTTTCCCACTATTACTCCGAAAATACACTTTTTAGGATTCAAGGATATGCCAAATTCCCTGCACCTTTGAAACACTTTGTGCAAATCTGAGATGTGATCTCCTATGTTCTTTGAGAACATAGTCAGGTTGTCCATATAAATAATGATGCATTTTCCTATGATATCTTTAAAAGCAATATCCATAGCCCTTTGAAATGTGGCCCCTGCATTAATGAGTCCAAATGGCATCCTCCTGTAGGAAAATGTACCCCATTTAGTTGTAAAGCAGTCTTGTGTCTGTCCTCATACTAAACCATTACTTGATTGTATCCTGAATAACCATCCAGAAAGGACATCATCTGAGATCCATTAACTACTTGAAGTACCTCATCCAGTGAAGGGACTGGATAGTTTTTTTTTCAGACGATCTATTCAAATTCCTGAAATCAACACAGAGTCTAATTTCACCATTCTTTTTCCTCACTGGGACCAGGTTTGCCACCCATGTGGAATGCCTGACAGGAAATATGATTCTGGCAGATAGTAATTTTTGAACTTCTTTCTGTATGACTGGTTCTAATAATGCATTAATTGGTCTATGCCTTTACCTAAAAGGCTTGGCTCCTAGCTTCAAAGGGATAGTATGAGTGATGATTGATGTATCATAAGTTTTCAAGTCCTCATAACTCTAGGCTACTAGATCAGGAAAGCTACGCAATGCTGCAATTATCCCTTGTCTTTCTTCTAGAGTGCATACTTTGCCAATAAAAATGTTCTTGGCGTTATCTTCAGTTCCCATATTGTAAGTATCACACTGTCCATTAATAGACTCATTCTTTGATTCTTGTTCCTGATCCCTAATCTTATCCATGTCAAAGATTCATTCTAACTGTACCATTCCCCTTGGAATAGTATTTGATTTTAGGTTCATAACTCCTAAATCCAGTTCTGCTTCCTGAAGCTCTGTCTCATCAATGATTTGAGAAGCAAAAATGTCTGTATTTGTGATAAACTTAATATGCTGCTGCCCTAACACTAAAAGTTAGTGACATTGACCGGGACCATGGCAATGTGAGTCAATTCCACAGTGAATTTCTTCAAACCTGACAAAGATAAAGGTTGCAGGGTACTTGTTTCCTGAGCCAGAGAATCCGCTGTGTGATTCTTCCTCTGTGGTATTAGCTGAATGTTGAAGGCATCAAATCCTTCAATGAGGTCCCACACTCTATGCCTATAATTAGTCATTCTTCTATCGTGACATGAATATTGTTTCCTTACTTGCTTAACTATTAACTCAGAATCACCAAAAACTTGCAGAATCTTAACCTTTTCTTAAGTGCCATAAGAAGTTCATGAATTAACGCTTCATATTTTGCCACATTATTCGTACAATGAAATTGAAGCCTATGGGCTGCAAAGAAATTCTTACCTTTTAGACTGATCAGTTCAAACCCTACCCCAGCTCCATGTTTGGATTTGGATCCATCAAATCTAAGAGTCTAGCATTCAGCAGTGGTAGTCCTCTTCATTACACCCTTCAATTTACTATTGCTGTAGGATTCCTTAAACAATATGGGTTTCTTGTTTTTGTAATCTTCCTGAAGATTCTGCTTATCTATTTTAACTGTCGAGGTTGGATTTATGCATTTCTGTACTTGTTCTACTGCTGTTTAGCACAAACAACACTCCAACTCTGAGTGGGAAGCATTATGCACTCTACACCAATTAGGTAAGAGTAATTCTTCAAAGCTTGTCCTTCTGCCTAGATACATTTGATTTTCAACACACTGCTTAATGAACTCTTGAAAGTTGTCTAATAGGCTAATCTGATTATCCTCAGTTTCCTTTTCTTCCTCCACTGATTTTGTTAGAACAGTAACATAGCCGGATCCTGTTTCTGCATCAATAGGCATCGTATGTAGCATCAACACCTCCTCTGAGTCTGACTCCTCACATTGTGTTGACAATATATAATTTTCCATGCCAACTTTTGATATCAGAACTTCTGTTGAAGTCTTTTGGTATTCTGTGATCATGTACTTCATTCTTGGCTCTCTCTCAATTCTGATATGATTTGGCACTCCTTTCCAGGGAAGCCACATGTGAGAGTGATCAGTAGACACATATCCATTCAAAGCCTTAGTAAAATATTTTCCTAGAATCAAACTGTACGCATCAGGGATATCAGCCACTTGAATATTGATAACCTATTGAATCCTTGGGTCTGAAGCTACCTGCATGTGAATCATATTTAATTCTCCCACTACATTTACTTCAGTTCTATCCAACTGAGTCACCTTCTTCTGGGAATCAATAGGTGTAATTCCTAGAGCTCTACAGACTCCAAATGACATCACATTGGTGGAGGCACCACAATCTAGTAAACAATTATGTAGATTCTTACCAAATATGCACACAAAAATCAGGAATGGTGGGATTTCTGTCTTCCCTTGAAACAAAGTTGGCTGAGTATCCACTTGAGCCACTTGAGTCTTGTCCTTCTCCTTTCCTTTATCTCTAGGAGGAAAATTAGTCTGATTTTCTATCTTTTCAGGCTGAGAACTGGTAGTCTTACTGTTATGCTCATTAGAAGGTTTACCCAAAGACATAGGCTGTGAATCATAAGTACCTAAAACTGCCTTCCTAATGGGAGGGAACCTTAATAACTCAAATGCTGAAAGATTTACCTTTAATTTCTTGAACTCCTTAGCAACATATGAAGCCATTTGTTCTTCATTCATATCAGTGAAGACTTCCTTAGGAGGTTCCCCTGCCCTGTCCTTGCTTGCTTAAACAGTCTTATCCTTCTGTGGGTCAGTCTGAGGCTATCTTTCCTTCAAAAAGTATTGTTTGGAAACATGTGGATAGGATGGATTATTGCTAGCATTAGGATCTGGGGGAGTACTAGGAGGAATAGAAGTAGTGAAAGGTCCCCCAGCCTGTGGGTGCCTATGAGGCATATCTCTCAAACCTTGCCTCTGGAACATCTGTACTTCTTCAACATAAACTTTTTCCTGATCGAGGGGGCCATTATCATTCATTGCTTCTTCATTGAATAACTGAGCCACTTCATCCCCATTGCAAATTTGATCTGTTTTATCTTCCTGGGAATCCGATTCTTCTTCTGGAATATTTTCTTCACTTGCTGGGAAGGGAGTGTGATTTAATACTAGCACAGGAGAATCATAGGGGATAGAAGGAACCATCTCCTGCCCATTTGCATTATTCTCCACCTCATACTGGAAAATGGAAGCTACGGTTTGGAACTCTAGACATTCTAATTCTGAATGTTGACTTGTCTTATGAAGCCTACACCACCCTGATAGGGCAGCCTCAGCTAGATATACACCATTGGGAGGCTTGTCTTGACTGACTGGTTGATTTGTTGATTGGTTGACAGGTTGATCCAAGGGAGTAGGAACTCCTCCATTATTAGGTCTCGTATTCCACGTTCTGCTCTGTCCCTACGACAGCCTCTTATCAAATCCTAATCCACTACCTTGTCCTCTATCAAAATTATGTCTCTTATCATTATTGTAGCCTTTGTCACTGTTGTATCCCCTATCTTGATTATATCCCCTGTCATTGTGGAATCCTCTCTCATTACGCTGTCCTCTATCAAAATTCTGCCCTTGTGGAAATTCCCTATTCTGATTAGATTGTATATTCTTCTAAGTGGCTTGTAATTGGTTGTTTTGATTCCTCAAGTAGGTCACCTCTAGGTTCAACTTCTTTATCTGCTCAGCCATTTCATCAATCCTTTCTTTATTTGGATCTACACAAGGGGGCCGGCTTGGGTTATTCTGAGGAGGGACAGACATTGTAGCAGATCTCATAGACTGATGTAATACTTCAGAGTTCTGCAAATAGGTAGGGAAACTATTTGGCTGTGGCTGATACATGGGTTGGTTAACCTACTATTGGGGAAAATTCATCATAGGAGAGACTTGGCTCATGGGAAGACTAGGATGTGGCACCAAGGGTAACTGGGGTATTGGATTCATGAGTGGAGTATGGTTGGTAAGTGCCTGATTTACTGCCTGAACCTGATTGGGATGCACAACTAGTCCTAAAGAAGGCAATGGTCCAGTCACATGTTGTCTCAGATCTATGCTAAGCTTAACAACTTCTGTATAGGCATCAGTTAGGTTAGCTGGAGGGTTGGGTCTCCACTTTAAAAAGGTTGTTGTAAGGCTATCCAATGCTTCATAATAGACTCCCAGGGCTGTATTGTTATCCAAAACATAAGGATCTTGAAGTCTGGTGTACGCACGGTGAAACCTATTATTGAAACTAGATATGGGTTCATTGACCTCTCTCTTGACTCTAGTGAATTGCAAATACAATTCATTAGCACTGATAGGTATTCTAAACCGTAAAAATGGAGTTTGAAGATCACATTTCCAATTAAGAATTGAACTAGATGGGAGGTGATTATACCAGTAAAATCCTCTTCGTAGTGAATAAGGAAACAACCTACAAGCAACATCCTCATGAACAATCCCTCTATCCTTAAGACAAGTTTGAAAAATCATATATGCTCTTAGAGTCTGTTTGGGTCATTAACATGGAACTTTGAACAGAAGTGTTCAGGTTTTTTGGGCATTACATTGTAAGCATTGAAAGACAAAGGGGATGGATTATTAGCTAGGAAAGCCATTGGTAAAAGCGGGGGTGGTGGTTGTGGTTGGTTAACGACAGGCTGAGGTTGTTGAATGGGAAATGCCTCAGGGATGGGTATGGCTTCAACCTCTGGATGTGAAGATCTAGATGATGCAGGTGAAGGATGAGTGATGATGATTCTCCCCTTTATCGAGTCCTTCTTGACCTAGTGGGGAACTGTAATTCCTATAAATCTTCCTCTCCTGGGGTAGATCTGGTATTTCTCCTATATCTCTCTAGAGAGATGGCATTCAAGAAACAATCTAGTGTACTCATTCAGGCCCTCCTTCTAGCGCCAATTTGTTGATGGTGTTTTCTGCACAACAATAACTCAGATAGAATACAATATTCTATCTCTCTTGAAAGGTAATCTTCAACAATAAATTACTAAAAATCACCCCAAGGTCTCTCGGGTGTCAGGTCATGACAATGCATAAACAACTCAGATAATATGTGAAAATGCTGGTAATCACAATCGGACCTTACTACAAGCAAACTGTATCTCTCCAATTTATCAGATTTCGCAATATTATGATCTTAAATCCTAAATCTAACCAAATAATAAAGAAACAACAAAAGATGAGGGTGCAAGAGATGTAATGAAATATAAACTATTTCTGGGATAAACAATGCAAATGATGAATTCCTGGAATGGACCAATCTCAAATAACCACTTCTTGCTTAACCCACGATGCAATATCACAAGAAACATGCAATCTTCTAAGGCATACAAATTTTCAAATCATAGACATTCATCTGCAATCAAACCAAGCACAAATAGATGTATGGTCCCGGTTGACTTCACTAGCCTACTACAATTAGATAGTTACTGGGAGTATAGACTAGAGATTGCTACAAAAATTCCAAGCATGAAACCATAAACATTATTCACCAAACTAATCTAGTTATAAATCTAACATCAAATCTTATGTATTCAAGCAATTTCAAAAGATGGAACAACAAGAACCATGCAAGATAAACTAACACAAAGGAATTCACCAGAGAAACCACAATGCCTTCAATTGTATTAGATCACCAAAATGTAGCAACAATTCCACTGTTTTGTGTTACAACATTTGCTTCAAAGAACTAACTACTATCTCTACTACAGAATGCTCTAGCTCTTTCTTAATCTAGCTTGTCTCTATTATCTGTCTAACCCCTTACAAATGAGGCACAAATGCCATTTATAGAGATCCCCAAAACATGTCGGCCCAGCCAAACATTTACAAATAGGAATAGCTAAAACAAGTCAGCCTTAGAATTTCTAAAATAAGGCACACATTAAATGCCGATACATCAAGGTCACCAAAAACACGGGCCCCTAATGCAGCCCTATCAACACATGCCCTATAATAATAGGGAAGCACAAACGCAAAAGCTAACATTACTCATCACTTCCCCTTATCTTTGTATCCTAATCCAGCGATTCATGAACTTTCAAAAATAATTTATCCAACTCAACAACAAGTGGCAAGGGTAGGATTTTGAGCCGACATTCAATTGATTCAATTTCTTCCTTTGACTGCTTAACCATTGTATCCCAATCACCCTTATATGCCAAGTACTTATCCACCACAGCCAGATAAGTAGCCGCATCATCCAATTGGTGTCCTGTCACAAAATTTTCAATATCAAGGGCATAGACATCATGCCACCATTCCCTCAATTGTTCCAAACTCAAGTATTTAGGGGAAATCTTCCTCCTGCCAGTCATTATTTCAAAGAAGGTGATGCATCCATCATAAACATTGGTTAGATTACCATCTATCTGCTTCCTTTGTTTATAGACCTTCCTGATGGCCTTCTGTCGGATTTGCAGGGCTTCAAACCACTCCCAAGGCTCATTAACCCTAGATGAAGAAAGAATTCCATCAGTAACCAGCTGATCCTTACTATATTCCATGATTGCTCTAGTTTTTTGCAATAAAAGATCAGTGTCTTCCTTATCTTGAGATAAAACATGCTCTAATAAATACTTAGCCCTTATTGCATCTTTTCCAGTTGAAAGGATCTCCTTTATTGCATCATCTCCCTTAATTTGCACCTTCTTTAACCAATCTATTGTAGCCGTGGTAGAAGCCTTCATCTTTTCTATTTCAGAAATGGTCTCCTTCGGCAAAAAACCAGCGGTAGCAGAAGAGGATGGGTGAAAAGATTGCAAAGGCTTCATTAAATCTTCTAGACATTTCCTAAGCCTTTCATTCTCCTTCTTTAGCTCATGTTTTGACTGTGTTTCCTTCCTCAATCTTCCAATGATCACTGCACTAGACCCTTCATATTCTTCAATGTCTTGCTCCATAGAAGCGGGCCAAAGATTAATAGTTTGTACATCATAATCCTTCCCAGTGACCTCATCTCTACTTTTATCAGCGGCAGGGGTAGCAACATGGATAACCCGATTACTAGCTTCATCTCTTTCAATCTTGGAAATCACCTTAGCTGCCTTCTTCCTTTTACCCTTTCCAATCTTGGCCAACATCTCATCCCAGTTGAGAGGAGTGTCCTCAACAATGACCTGTTTCCTCCAGATTTCTTTGTCTAGCCAATCTGAAACAGCAGGATCTACCCAGATTTCATCCTTCTTGACCTCTTCATGCTGATCTAACTTCTCATCCTTCTCCTTTTCAGGAGAATGATCACCTTTGTTTTCCAACTCTGGCTCTTCTTCTTGCAGGGGTGATGGAGTCTTAACAAGGACATATTCCTTCTCAGGGGATCTGTTATCTTTGCTACTTGCAGGAGAATCCTCATACTGTACCAATGGAGAAGGATGCACTTCAACATCTCCCACCTCAATCTCAGCAGCTGTGCCATAGAGTTCTCCATCCTTAAACGGTTCTGCCTCCTCATTGGTCTCATGCTCATCATGAGTTGTCTACTCAGGTATACCCAATGAAGGAGAGGTATCTTTCTGTTGTTGTGCAGTGGCTGCCATTGGAAGAGGATCTGTCTTTTGCATGGTCTCCTTGGGAGATGGAGTTCTCGACCTTCTTGAATAAACCCAGGTTTTCTCCCCTGAGCTCTCCACATCAATCACATGAGAGTTCGTCTTATCCCCAAAAGTTTCTTGCTCTTTCTTCTTTGAAGCCCTGGTTATCCTTGTTCTTTTTGGCTCTGGAGGAGTATCTTCTCTCTCTGCTTTCTCAAGTTCTTCCTCTTCAGCAGACTTACCTATTTTCACAGTATGACTCCTCTTCTTACCCCTAGGCTTTCTTTTCTTTTCAAGCTCACTCTCCTTAGGGCCACTAATTTTAATCTTGAAAGGTGAGCTTACCTTAGTTCTTCCTGCAGAATCATCCTCACCGGATTCCTCTGAAGTGGAATGAGCATTTAAATTTCCCATCAAATTGAAAGTACAAGGTACCTTCTTGCTCTCCAATTCCCATACTTTATGTTTCAGCCAAGACTTGGTAGATTTCAGAATGGGAGCCATCAGTTCCTCTAGCTCAGTTATTTCCTTTTCTGACCAGTTTATTTCTCCAATGGGCATGTCTTTGACCGATTCAAATGCATGATCTTGAACTAAATTTCCATCATCTTCCAACTGATCAGGGATCAACTTGACATTGTACATTATGATTACATCAACTGGAAGCCTAGAATATCTTTTCTTTCTCACCTCAAAGTCATCCTTGTTGTTGGCCCAGTAGTCCTCTAGATCATCTATGTGGTGATATTCTTTAGTGGCCTTCTTCTGTGCTTCACCAGTGATGTCAAAGCTTGCCCTCTTAGAATGGAAAGAGAAACCAAAAGTACTCAACTCCTCCCCTGATGCATGAGCCGATTGGATTGAAGGGCAAACTTCAGGTATACCAATTTTCAAAGGAAAATCCCCACCAAACCCTATTTTGTGCTTTTCTCTTTTAACAACAGCATCAAAATCACATATCTGCCGGGTAACCTCCAAAAGTATGACATGGTCGGTAGGATATCTTGGCAACCTGTATGGAGCAGTCGGACATCCATCAATCCTAATATAGGAGAAGGTAGGGAATTGTATAAACCAAGCTCCATATTTTTTTATCAGCTCCTTGGCTCCATTGGAAATTCTCACATGCTCTGCATTCTAAAGCAACCTAGTAATATGCATAGTGAATGCATCATTTTCTCTTCTATAATTTGGATTCCCTAGGTGCAACTCAGGGTACACCTCATAGATGACATCTTGCCCAAATGTTCCTTTTGGATTCAATCCCCTTTATGGATAAAACCTGGCAAGTACATACACCACATAAGATGACATAGTAAATTTCTTCGTTTCCAGCACATCTCTCATTTGTTTGTCAATCATTGCACTGATAATCCCTTCCCAATGATAATTGATGCCTTGCTCAATCTTATTAATAACATGCACCATCCAATTCTCCAACACCCCAACACTCTTCAAGCCAACTACCTTGCTCAATAGTGTGATTGCATCATATATATCTTGTCAGAACTTGACCCTGTGCAACTGTTTGGGAAACTTAGAGAAATGAGATTTTGGCTTTTCAAGGCAGGAATTGATCATCTGTTGGGCTTTGGTGGGTTCATCTTCATAGTAAGTTCTGGCCAAATCCATGTCGAAGGCACACACACATGGCAAGTTTGGCATATCAAATGCCTAGGCAATGGAAACTGGGTTAAAGTTTTCCAGCACTCTCCCATCAGTGCTAACAATCCTCTGTGTCAAAGTCATAGTGCCGGGAACATTCTAATATCAATTCATAGCATTGAACTGCAGGAGGAAATCCTGCCACATGAGCCTGTCCGGACTTCACCATCCCCTTGGTCAAAACTGATAAATCTTTCTAAGTTGTCCTTTCTTTAAATTATTCATATCTCTAGGCTCCTACATTAGTATCCGAGACTTCTAACCAAATTGAAGCCACCTTACTATCTGGAAATTGACTCTTCACATCCAGCCTAACTCTTTCTGCGTCTATAACCGAAGATCCCTTTGTATCTCCCTTGGCTTTTCTTGCCACTGCTTTGCTCGATTCAGCCTGCATTCATAAAAGAGCCTCATTATCATCCATATTGCAATCAAAGGTTAGCCTTGAAATTGCATGAAATCATTAAGATCAATCATTATTCATCAACTGCAACTGGAGAGCCTACAATCCAGCAAAATGAAGTAAATCAGAGGTCCAGCTTGGGACGTAATCTGCAGAACCACCGTGATGGACTCCCATTGCCACGACATCATTCATCAAATAAATCATCAATATGGACATAAGAGATGCATAATTATCATGAGATTCATCCATTTAGCCACAAGAAATCATCATCCAACATTTAATTCATTACTTCAATTTCAAAAATCAAAATCAAGTGAAACCAAGTAGAAAATCGGAAAAATCCAGACAGTTTGGATTTCCACGGACAGCTTGAAATTTTGGGAACTTGTCATACTCCAGGGAAGTGGCAAAATCTGGGAAAATCCGAGTGCACGGAAATTCCGCGGACACCTCAAAAACCTGACGATCGTTCGATGCGCAGACCATTAATCGAATGATCATACAAATTCCCCTATCTGAATCCAATGAGCATAAACTCAACCCCAATAGGCCAAATCTCGATTGCACTTGAATTTAAACTCCCAAAAACTCTCAAATGGGAGATCCCTGTAATGAAATAATGATGCCCTAAATTTGACTGTCAAACCTCTGCCATGAAAGCTAGGGAAAACTCGAAATTAGACACGAATCTTCAAAGTGATGAAACTAGAGCACGCTGGGGTCTCAAATGATGTGGATAAGGTCGAGCTAAACACAAGACATGATGACGTGACAACTCCACTAAACTTAACAACCCTGGGTCGACACATTGAAACCCTACCTCCACAAATTCTACCAGATTACGCGCCAACAAGCCAAGGCCTTAGCAAGAACACCTAGTTACAGGGGAGTACGCGACATTCAATTGATAAACAAAGGGATGCACAACGCAGGTGCTAAAACCTGTGGAAAGGTGCGTTCAGACCCTAATTCGATAAATATGCAATCATGAAAATAAACAAGGGTCGACCCAAATAACCACCATTCAATGATTCAATCAAAGCGCAAACAAAAGGAGAGGTCAAAGATGACTTACCATGAGTTAAATCCGAATGAACTTCGAGCCCAATGAAATCACTGCGAATCAGGGTGCCCTAGCGATGAAAATATCAACACAGATGTCCAAGGAATCCATGCTCGAACAAACCAAATCCACCGACCAAAGCTCAAAATGAACAAACTCAAGCGCTAGAGCAGATGGCAAATGAATAATGAAATCATGAAGAGCCCTAAAAGCCTTTAAATTCACTTACATTCGTGCCAGAGCAGACGTACCCAAAGCATTAATGGCCGATAAGACATATCGAGGAAATCCAGAAACCCGAGTTCAAAACAGAATTCCGAAAGAATCCGAGCCAGCCGGACTATCCGGGCGAACACGAATTCCATGAAGAACACACCCTTCCGGGACTCCAATGCAATCCGGGAAAATCTGGGTGACCCGGAAAATCCCGGATTCAACCAAAAACCCGAACTCCAAAGAAATCTGATAGCGACAGACGATGGACCAGGACCCGGAAAAATCCAGGTGAACTGGAAAATCTCGGACCCAGGTCAAAACCTGGACTTCCATTAAAAACCAAGTTTGATCAATTCAACCCCAGGGCAAGACCAAGGCAAGCAAGACCAACATCCAAGACCTTAAAAAGGACAACCAATAAAACCAAAGGTCCAAGAGACATCCTCAAATCGAAAGAGGGTCCCCACCTGGGGCGTAGTGCAAGATTTGTACAACAAGTAGTTAGCTCTAGAAAACATTATAGCATGTCCCACGCTTGCATTCACATTGTTATTTCCTTTCTTTGAATAAAATAGATTCATTACATAACATTTCATCCAACCTAAGCATCAAGTAACTATCATCATTCCACTGAATTTAAAACATAACATTGCATAATCCCATCATAGCATGTAGAATAACTTCAAGATCTCAAGATTTTATAACATTAACTACTCAAATTGTAAAAAGTAGTTTTTAACAAACTAGGGTAGGATGTAACATATCCCCCCTCAACAACATTTTTATATACTCTAAAAATGAGGAAGAATATTATCAACATTTATAGTTTTTTCTCCAATTGTTGATGGAGCACATAATATATGGAAAATTGTCAAAGTGTTCATTCTTCCAAAAGGAAGTACAATATCTAGGGCACATTATCTTAGTGGAAGGAATTTCAGTAGATTTGACAAAGATAAAGGATGTTTTAGAATGGCGAGTGTCAAAGAATGTGCAAGAAGTCCATAATTTCATGGAGCTATCTAGGTATTATAGAATTTTTTTAGCCAATTTCTCATGGATTTCATGTCCCATTACCTCCCTCTGAACAAAAGGTAAGAGGTTTGTATGGTTAAAGAAATGTTAGGAGGCATTTGACATGTTGAAAGAGAAGTTGACTATGACACCAATCTTAAAAGTTTCTAATCCCAAGGGAAATTTTGTAGTCACTACTAATGCCTCAGGTGAATGTTTAGGAGGTGTACTCATGTAGGATGGGTGGGTAATCACCTACGAGTTTAGAAAATTGAAAAATGATGAACATAATTATGCACAACATGATCTTGA
>VDFB02355747.1:0-12338 GCA_007258455.2 Sequoia sempervirens | reverse complement strand
GCACTTTTTACATCCATTTGATACAATTTCCAACCAAATTGAGCAGCTAAAGCAAAAATCATTTTGATGGTTTTTATCTTTGCAGTGGGAGAAAATGTTTCGTCATAGTCTATTCCTTCTTTCTAGGCATAACCCTTTGCTACAAGTCTAGGCTTATGTTTATCTATACTACCATCTGCTTTGTACTTGGTTTTAAAAATCCATTTACAATTGATTGCTTTCTTACCAGGTGGTAGATCAACAAGCTCCCAAGTGTTGTTTTTCATCAGAGATTGATACTCTGCATCCATAGCCTCTTTCCAAGGCTTTGATTTTAGTGCTTCTTGAACATTAGATGGCTCAAAATTTTCAACTAAAGTCATTAGTGCAAAGTTTACCTCATTGCGAGCCATGCTGTGAGTCTTCGGACCTGAAGTGGATGTGTCTAGGACTCCATCTAACTTTGCATCTCAAATGGTACTAGTGTACCACTTTGGTAAAGGTTTGGTGATAATGGTGGGTGTTGACTGATTATCAATGTGCCCATCATTTTTACCATCCATGTTGAAAATAGGAGCACTGTCTGAAGTAGATGATGATGTAGGAGGAGAACTTACATCATTCTTCTCATCAAAAATTACATCTCTACTAATGTATATCTTCTTTGTACTAGGATCCATAAGACGATGTGCTTTGGATTCATTACTATATCCTAGACGAATACATTTCATTGATTTTTCATCTAGCTTCTTCCTTTTCTATTTAGGAATGCGCATATAGGCGGTGCATCCAAAAACACAAAGATGAGAGATAGAAGGATTTACCCCTGTCCATGTTTCTTCTGGTGTAATGCCATCAACTGCATTGGTTGGTGCACGATTCAAAAGATAAACTGATGTGTGAACAACTTCAGCCCAATATGCACACTCTAATTGAGAATCTTTCAACATACTTCAGACCATCTCCACGATGATGCAATTTCTCCGTTCAACAACTCCATTTTGCTGAGATGTGTATGTTGTAGTCAATTGATGCTAAATTCCATTTTCTTTCAGATATGTGGAGAATTCTATGCTGGTGTATTCCCCCCCTCGATCTGAGCAGAGGACATGAATATAGTGATTCGTATTTTTATCCACCTGAGTGTGAAACTCTTTGAAATATGATAGAGCTTCATCTTTATGCTGCAAGAAATATACCCACATTTTCCTTGAATGATCATCAACAAACAACTAAAAGTACTTGTAGCCATTGTGACTAGGTGGCATAGGTTTGCATGAATCAGTATGCACCAGCTGCAAAGGTTGGTTTGCACGATGCTCACTAGGATAGAAGGGTGCTCTATGTTGTTTCACATCATGTCCAACTCTTTCACATATTAGACACTGCTTCATAGGCTTCTTGCTTTTATGATGTGTAGTCATCACATGGTCATCCTCCTCATGTTTGTGCCTTAGAGATTCTTCTTTTTAGATTAGATTCACAAGCTTCTCAAAAGTGGGTGTGGTCTTAGTGACATTCAAAGTTGTCACAAAGACTTTATATCTAGAAGGTAGTGCTCGTAGAGCAATAGGCACCAAAACTGCATCATTAATTGTTTCTCCCAATGCTTGTAGGGAAGCTCTCAACTCTGCAATCCTTTTGAGAAATGATTCCAATTGTTCTCCATTCTTCATCTTTAGGCCATTTAGCTGACTCTACAAATTCAAGATTTGATTTTGATTCTTGGCCACATATATCATCTTGAGCTTGTCCCATGCATCTTTGGCTGTGGACGAGTCTTGAATGAAAGGTTGAACTTCATCAGACACACTGAATAGAATGATCAATTTTTCCTTTCTGTCAGCTTGATCAAATTTCTTTTGTTCATCAGCATCTGTCTTATGTCTTGTTGTGGTTCCACCGACCACATCCCAAATTTCTTCAAACTCAAGTTGAGTTTTGGGTTTTGTCTTCCATGTAGAATAATTGTTCCCGCGTAGTAGCTGAGAATTTGGCAAAAGAAACTTTGGAGAACTGCTAGCCATTACGTTAAATACTTTATCCTATTTCTCCTCCCTCAGTTCAACAATGTGCCACAGAGGAAAGGATAAAATAAGAAGATTTTTTTTTTTATAAATATTGCTGAGTTGAATAAAGTCACCTTTTTACATGGTTTCAAGAAAAACCTTACAATATATCATTTTGAAAATCTTGAGAAAGATTAAAAATAATAATAATGGATTCAGGAACAAATTAAATTATTGACTTTTAAAAAACAAAAAAGAAGGGGGACTTAGTTCTTTCTTGTGGAGCCTACAAAAATAGAATTCCAAGTTATCACCCATCTGTACGCTCCATTAGAACGGCACCGTGATGATTTGCTGAGATCACAAATCATGCACCGATGATAATGCTGTGGTTTGTAATTTGAGAGTGAAGCGTAGCATCCTGGCTCCTGAATTTGTTCTTATGTTCTAAAATCTGCACCTACAGCCATGATTGGTCTCCAACCCCAGGAATTACAGTCGCGAGTATTAGAACGCCTCTCTTTGCTGCAACGAATCGCGCGTAATTTCATACACAATACCACAAAAGCGGCCGCCAAGTGAATTCCCTGCGGAAAGCTCCTCAATGCAAGCTCTTACTGTTCCATAATGAACAATGCTACCACCATGGCAGGCAGCGCCGCTTCCAAAGCATCAAAACAAAGCAGCATCAAACCTCTACACAACAATGAATCTTTGGACCCACACCAAACACAAACCACAAATCCAGACCTCCTGTAGTAAATTTGAGCAACAAAAAAAAACACTCCTCCAATGGCACTGCAACAAATGACATCTACAGAAGTCAAAACACCACTGTCAATCACGACATGTAATCGGATATATTTCCTCTATGCGGTGCTTCATTTCCATTGGTGGCAATGGTTATTATCAAATGAGAGGGGACCAAACTCAAAGCAAGGAAGCTGCGATTCAATACAAGCCACCAGACTATAATATGGCCAATGAAAGATCCACAGACTCAGTACTCAACAATACACAAATTGCACATTGTAATAACCGATACTCCTACAGATTGCCACAAATATAGATCCAGTAAACCAATGCACAGGTCAACAAAGAAGAGAGCCGTCTCTGAGCACACCCTCACTAATACAGAGAGCACACAACCTGCCCATCTCAGGCAACCAAGTGGTCAAGACCAGGCGATATTTGTAGCCTTTGAAAGATACGAGGAGCGAGAATGGTCTTGGACAAATCAATAAAAGATTAATGCGGGGCCAATATTATTAAAAAAAAACTAATCTATGAAAGCATGCCTTATTAGTGGGAGATATTCATGCTAAGTATTTGCATGAAAATGAGAAGCTTCCACCTTATTCTCCTAAACTTGCTCTAATACCATATTGCAATTTACAGAGCAATCAAATTAATTTGGTTTGCATTATGGAACATATTTATACATGGAGAAATGATAAAAACCGTGTATATTCTGGTAGTGACGGGTTCAACAAAATACTAACCAAATTCCGAAGTGTACTATAAAACAATAACAAATCAAAACCAAACACTAACAAACTATCTATGGGTGGACAATGATGGAATATTCCAACAACCACCCTAGCTATTGTTCTGTTGCAAGCTCACCCTCCTTCCCCCTATGATATAGATTGGGAGGAGGATGAATTTATGGACATAATTGACTAGAGAAGTACCTTTCATGTCTTCAAATTAGAGTTTCTTTGCTTGTCTATGTTCCCTTGTACTTGTCTTTATATGTTATAGTCTCTCCTAGAGGATCCAAGATACCCTTGTAGGTACTTGGATATAGGGCAGAATTTTTTTTCATGCACTTCTTCTATTTGTATCATCATTTTTCTCTTTGTTGTACCTTGATTTTTTATATTTGGGGACGATGCAAAGTGTTGGGGGAATTTAGGCCTTCTACCATGTTGACCCAAATTTTGATTTTTACTTTTTCTTCATGTGCTTCTTCATGAGCTAAGATGTTTGGAGACATGATGACACTTCATGTGCAACTATATACAAGTATTATCAATATGAATCATACTAACCTTGAATATTTAGATCCCCCTATCTCCCTCTCATGTATCTCTTATGATAAGACCTTGAATAACTTTTGTTCCTTTGCGTGACACAGGGAAGGACGTGGACTATCACATTCTCATTATGAATCTTTTATTGTAGATCTCTTTCCGAATCATGTCTGCATTCAACTGTCTTATTTGTCATCTAGCATGTGGGCAACCCACTAGACTCTGTCTTTATAGATGTCTATATCTACTTTATGTGGCTGTCCTAAAATGTAGTTTGTAGTAGTCATAGGTCAATTGGATTGTCGTATGGTCCATAACATAACACAACTTGCTACCCATACATATTGGCACCGCCTTGTGTCTATATAATCTTTGATGTCTAAATTCTTTTCTTTTCACCTAACATGTTTGTGGTGATACAACTTAATCATTCTATGTAGGATTGACTCAGGTCTCTTCCCTGGGGGAAACTCCACATGGATAGAAGACTTTGTTTCCCCTTCACATCTTGGGTATAACACTCTCTTCCTTTTTACTTTAGTTTTCATTTTCTATCAAACACATATGCTCACTAAAGTGGGGGAAAAATGTAATGTCTAAAATTGCATCCCATGCAATTTCACATTTCATACGCCTTCCTCTTTAGACAAGCTAAGATAATTGTGGCCTCCTATCTAATTTTTTTTTTCCTTACCACCTAGCATGCCCCATTCCTTGATTGTTAAGTTTGATTTTTCCATAGACCAATGCATATCATGAAGACGTCCACGAGCCATGCTAGCATCCCACAAAAATTGAAACTAAGGTGGTCATTGAGATGTTACACTTGCCACATTTTTGTACTGTAACACCTCTGCCAACCTATAGTCACATCGAGAATCGCTTAGGTTGGTTGTTTGAACCAAAAATTCCCTCTCTTTTACAGGGGATGAATTCATTCTTTATTCTACATACAACAAATCTTCATTCTTGCTCTCTTGCTCTCTTGGAAACACACATACAACTCTTTCTTCTACATTTTTATAATATTCCTTGAGCAAGCACTGGCTTTCTCCACCTTTCTAAGCACATATATTGCAAAGAGCTTTTCCATGGATTTTAGAGGAAGCTCCATTTTTGTAGCACGAGTTCTTGTAGGGAAGCTACTATTGTGTTAGAGTTTCTTGTAACTCCTTTGTTGCACTAGTGAGCTTCAATTTTGGTGTTGGTACAGGGTAACTCTTCAAGAATCTTTCTTGAGCATTTTATCTCTATCTTTGATTAGCATATGGTTTTCTTCATCTTTTTCACGTCTATTATTATTATCATCGTGTAAGGCTGTCCATGGAGGTGGAAAGACCAATATGGGGGTTTGACTAAGGTAAACTCCTAAACAACCACCCAACATTTTTCTTTGGTCTTATGTGTGTAGGTGCAGGTGGGAGGACCTTTTGAAGCAAGCTTGTACAAAGTGTTCTATGTTTCTCTAGTGTCAATTCCAATTTTTCTCAATGTAGGTGTGCTGTCATCCTAGAAAAAGAGCTTGTCAAGCTGTCCAAAAGACCTTTATACCCTACTCTTTCATTTTTTGATGTGTAAAAGTTCTCAATAATTTATGCACTTCATTAAATTTCATATCCTCCTATCTCTAGTTCACTTGAGCTATGTCAATTGAGGTAGGAGATAGATAGTTTGCTCCTTGAGATCTTGTCATCTTGAGGGTAGAAAATTCCCTCCTCTACACATATATTTTTGAGTTTGTTCATACACCATTGGAGAGATAAAACTAAATAAAAAATTCACAATAACCTCTATAGTAATCTAAAACTATGATGCAAGAACATCCTTGGTTGTAAAGCAATCCTATGTCAACCAAAAAAACATTTTTTTTCTTTTATTTCAGTCTATAGTAGTTTTAGAATTTCATTTTGCATTTCACTGCATTGTCATTTCTCAACTCACAGAGTAGGATATATTTTCTACACAAGGTCATCTATGCCATATCCATATTTTAGTTGATTTTCATTTGTTTGCAAAAAGTTATCGCTCTCATAATTCACTGTCATTTCTCTATCAGAGCATTTGGGTCCGAACTGGTCCAAAATTATTATGCTATGGAGCTTAATGGGACATCATACAAGCATTTTGGGTCCAATGGGATATTTCTTAGAGATTTGTAATATGTTTCATTTTGCAAAGGATTTTCTTTCATGTTTTAAGGCTGGCCAACATGCTTGATCATTCATTGGGATTTTTAAACCCTTGATGCTGACACAGACCATTATTGGAGCTAGAGAATCATATTTAAGATCACTTATAATTCATAGGAAAGTAGTTAAAGTTTAGATTTAGGATTATAATTCAAAAAATTTCAGATATTTAGATCCGATTGTCAATAAGTCCTTTGTGCCAGTTGTAATGTTTCTAATGCCCTTGCGGCTAGCCTGTGAGCCCTAGTTATTTTGCATGTGAGGCATATGATGCATGCAATATTGTCAATTTTTGAATCAATGAATATCTATGTTTGCTAAGTATTTCTTATGTTATTTCTATTGTGTTGAACTCTAAGCTACATAGTTGGATAGTTCTTTCTAGACCCTCCATCCATGATTGCACCAAACTACCTCTGCCTCCCTATAGCTAAATTAAGAATAGGTCTTTTCCCTTCAAATTATGCCTCTCTATTATCCTCCTACTTTTCTAAACTGTTTATGTAATATACAATGCTCATAATGAAACAAAAGCTTTATCCTTAATAGCAACAAGGTGAAACCCTAACCCATAGCACTATAGCATCACAAAATCATTTTTCCCAAAATAGGTTTCTCAGATGGATAGCGGCTAGAGTAGGTACGTGAATAGTTGAGAGATCTCACCCATAGTTAATGTGGTTAGGGTAAGTGAATAGAATCAAAACCATTTCATTTGGTTCTCAAATAATTCATTAAAATGTTTAAATATTACGTTGGCCCTTTTTTACCATATCCATCACCTCTTTTAGAATACATTGCATGCTTCATTATACATCCATTTCCCATTTTCGATAGCTTGGGATTTTAATACGCATATGATTTATTTTCCATTATTTCCTTGTTGGTACATGAATAAGGTGTTTTACCTAACTAATTCACCTAGTAGGTTCTTTACTTAGGTTCTAGGAATATTTCTAAAAGTCTTAATTGGCATGACATCTTATCTTATCTTATGTCATTTACTTCTTGTGTCTTAGACCATTTAATATTAGTTCTCTCATGTCATAGGATTAAAAAACTTGTCATGATATTGTCTAATCCTATCCCTCAAACTTTACTATATAAGCAAGGTCTTATTTGTACATTTTAATTGTATTGCATTGATCACATTTCATCTTGTCTAATCCTATCTAATATTATTTTGCATCTATTGTTGCAAATTTATTCTCTTTCTTTTCTCTCTTATAGAAAGATATTTTGGTTGCAAGTGATTTTGGGAGCTTGAGTCCTTGAGTGAATCTAACATGGTATTAAAGCTTTAGATTTGCAAATCCTCTTCCCATATTTGAGAGTGATTTGTACTTGAGCTATTGCAAGGTTGCAAATCTGGGTGGATCTTGAAAATTTGAGTATATTTTTGTCTTACATCATATGATGACACGGAGAGTAAAAATAATAATAGAAATACTAAATTTGGGGGTTTCCTCTATGACTTTGTATTGCAAGTTCATTTTGGAGCTTTTTGGTACAAATTTGAGCTAGGAGGTGGTTGCTAGATCTATAAGGTAGCTACAATTTTGGAGCATTTTGGGTCAAAATAGAACCCTAATATTGATTGTCAATTTTTCAAACTTAGAGCTCTTTGCCTCGGGCCCTTTGAAAAATTAGTTTATCTTTCCATTAATATTGTTCCTACAATCGTGTGGTATGCGATGTCATAATTGTAGTCATCATCTACCCAATCAGACAAGCATGGTTTTCCTTTTAAAAAAATAGTTTTTAATATTATTTTTCTAATTTAAATTAAAAATGGGGTGATGGGCCTCTCAATTGGCTAAAGTATCTTGTTGTAGGAAAGAGGTCACGAGGTCTAGTCTCCCCACCATCCCCATGGTACTAGAGGGTGTGTTGTGCTAGCATCATTGGTCACGTAAAAAGAGTTACCAGGTGCACAACAGTTTATAGGGGGTGGCTACCCGATTCCGATTCTTGCAGTCTAAAACAAAAAATTAAAAAAAAATGGTTTGTAGACTGTACCTTGCATGCTTAGGGTACTTTGTAGACACTAGGGTACCTAGCCACCTATGGGAACCATGTGGCACCTCCTCAATGAGCCACATGCCAAGCTTCCCCCTTCTCACCATTGACATGGGACACCACTACTCATCAGCCTAAAATTGATAGCATTCAACCTCGTTGTACAAGTTTGCTGATATGTGTTAAAATCTGATGGTGAATATTCTAGATTTGAGTGAATATACTAGCAACCAAGAAGAATATTTCATGCTAGTGACCAGTAAAAAATATTCCATCAAGAATCTACTAACAAAGAATATTTTATCAAGGTATAGTATATTCCCTCTATTGACATAAACGTGACATGAACCAACCCTTTTGAAACTTTCCCCTTTTCCAATGCAGTTTTTGATTTTGCGGTTCAATTTTAGAGGCTCATAACTTAGTCATTCAACTTGCTTTATTCAAGTTTTTTTAAGGTATGGGGCAAAATTTCATGTTCTTCATAGTGGTGCAATCAATTTTTGATTTTAGCGGCTTGGTTTTCCATAAATTGTAGATTCTCACAGGTGTTGCTGAGTAGTTCTCATTTTGAGAACTTCTGGAGCTCCATTCTCGCTCCTATGGTAACAATTTTTGGTGCAAATTTTTTAAGTCAAATATTTTTCCTATACTTTGCATTGGTGTGAATATATTAATTTTATTCTATCTAAAAACACACTTTAATTTTGTAGCCAAATTTGGCATTTGTAAGCACTAAGATCAAGTCCACTTCATAGTTTTTGGAAAGTGGCACATGTAATCACAATAAAGATAAATTCCCAAGATCATACATTATTGGGGACATTCTTGATTGTGTAATTGTGGGGGTAATCTTGCATTTTTTTGTTGGTTGTAATCATGTCTCCTAATGCATGGAAAGTTAAATGTGATTATTGTGGGAAGAAAAACATACAAAAGATGATATATAGCTAAAAGAAATTGATGATTTTAAACTTATTTATGAAATTCCGCTTATCGGTGTTAGCCTTTGTATAGTAAATGGGCTATCAATTTTCCCACGCAATTCTTGGTAGAACCAGCACATCAAATAGACTCAACCGTGTTCTACTTCAACACATCCTTGAGGGCCACATGCACCTATTTGTGGGTTGATATGTGAATAAACAGCGCATTGAGATATCGCATCCCTTCATCCATCACTAAGATGTATGATTATTTTGTTGCGGCATCCAAAGGATTCTTGTGATTTAGTGCAACATGACATTCATTTCCTTCCATATATGGCTACTTGGGATGAGTAATTAATAGACATTGCAAGTTTTTTTTGTGAGTCCTATCTTGCAAACTTGGAGGAAAATATTGAGGATATCCATCTCCTCTTTGATGTTACTTTGTATGGAGTTGCATCATCTTCTTTAGATGTTGCAGGGGAGTATTTTGAACCTCTTGTTCATTCTCTTTCTCATAATTTGTCATATTTTGGCATTGGTGTCAAGAATTTTGATCAACACTTGGAGGAGTCTTTGTCTTTAGATTATGTTCTACATCCATCTCCATTAGGTTATGTATTTCCATATTCTTCAGTGTGGCATGAAACAACTAATTTTATTGTGGTAGCTTTTGGCATCAAGATGGGGACACTTGAGTAGAATTCAGATAATTCATACATCATTTATAGAAAATTGGTTTTGTTTCTTCCCATGTGAGGAACCTCCTATTGAATTATTATTATGGGTCATTCCTTTCTAGATCACCCAGGAAATATATACCATTGTATAGATTCTAAGATTAGTAGTGGGGGCTCATGATCTCTTCTTTCCATTTTTCTTAAGGACTTTGGTCCATTTTCTTTGAGAGGTAGCCTCAGCTTCCTTTGGGGAAAGAAAGCTGTGTCCCATTGGGTTTTCCCTTTTATCTATTTGGTAGCCGCTACTCTGGGTATAAGGGTACCCCAGGCTTCCTAGTGAAGTGGGACCCACTGCATCATCTGCACTACTCTGTAGCTTTTTTCTATAGTTCCCTGTTAAAATTTGCATAGGTGTTAAAGAATAAGGTGTTTAAACTAACTAGTTCACCTAATAGCTCTTATTCACATGTTAAGTTTACTTAGGTCCTAGGAATATTTCTAGAAGTCCTAGTTGGCATGAAATATTTGTTGAACACTTGAAATACTAAGGAGGGGGGGGGGGTTGAATTAGTATTCTTAGAAACCATCTAAATATTAACCATCTAATTTCCAAAGAATATTTAGCAATTACAAGGAATGAGAACATGAACAACCCATAGCACACACAACACATGAACACCAAAATTTTTACATGAAAAACCCAAAGTGGGAAAAACCATGGTGAGGATTAGCTCACAATATGTTATAACCAGTTATAAGATATTATAGAAAGGCTCATTGCCAAGAGGACCGATTGTTCACAGAGAAAAGAAAGAAAGAAGTGGCTTCAAAATCAAGATTTGAACTGATACAAAGTGCATCTAACATGCTAAATTTAGTTCCTTTGAGGTTCAAAATTCTGACTCAAAACATTTCATCTGTCTTAGATTATAGATTTCTACTTTGCATGACTTTTCTTTAAACCTCTACAAGATTCCATACCACTGATTGTATTTGGATCATGTATGCCTCATATTCTCATTGCATACATACTTTGTAATCTCAAAACAACCTTACATATATATCAAACACATCTACTTACATCAACTAGGTCAGCCTAATTAGATGTAGACCCAAATCATACAAAATGTGCCTTGTCGACATCCAATATAATTCAAATTTCCTTCATGCCAAAAAAATATGTAATATATGTTGGCATGGACCTATAATAGCTCCTTCTCATCTTCATATTACATCTCTAATCTCTACAACTCTTTACATATATTGGGTCGGCTAGGCATAGAACCTAAAGACAAAAAATATTTCAAGTGATCTTCACCATAGGATATGTGATCCTCAAAATATCATGCCAACTGGAAATATCACTATATTGAAACTTGTAAAAGTTCTCCCAAAATTGCAAGGCTCAACTCAAATTTGCGGAGGAATGTAGACCAGTTAGGCAAGGCCCAATACATAGAAAACTATTTAAACCATATATGTCGAACTTTTGTTACTTGCAACTCTTGAACCACTTAACTGGGACAATTGAAATTCTAAACTAATATTCCAAATATATCTATGAGAAACATACTAGAACCATAGGAGTAGATATGAAAATTCAAACAAACGCGGACCAGAGTACGCGAGGGCATTGTGTGCAAAAATTGTCAATATAAAAACTTAGCCAAAAACCTTTTACAAAATTAACTTTTTTGTAGACATCTGACATTCATAATGTGGTGTTGATGTGGTGTTGACATCAATGAAAACTCATTAATGACAAACTTCTTCATTCTTTCGGCAATCTCCCCCTTTGTCATTGATGGAAACATGTGCCAAAACAAAACATTTCTCCACACATCTCCTAAATTAACTTCTGGGCTTATTCTCCCCAAATAAAAATTTCTGCTACATCTCTAAAAAGAACTTTCTGTATATATATCCTCCCTCTTTACACTGGTAAAAGGAAAATACTAAAATTTAGGCCCCCAACCAAATGAGGTCGGAAGAACTTGAAAAACATCAGCCTCTTGAAGTTAAATCCAAAAACTTTACATCCAGAGGCATAAAGGAATTTGGGAAACGAAACCAAGCAGTTAGAGCATAGAATAAATTAACCTCAAGATGCCAACCTGCCACACAGCTTTCCATTATGGTCAAGGTGGTTTCTTCATCTTCTAGTTTCTTTCATGAAAGCAACTTGTATAGTAGATATTCAAGCTCTAATTACAGTTCTCCTTCTCCATAGGCACCTGGGTATTGAGCTCTGAAGAAAATTTTTTTCCACGCCAGCACATGCCAAAGAAGGTTTTGAGCTTACCAAGTCCCTAGTTTCCTCAGTCTCCCAGGATAATCTTTCCTTTTGGCTCTGCAAAGTGAAAAATCTGTCATGCAATTCTAATATAGCAATCTAGGTTTGATCATTTTTGTCTAGTTCTGGATCATAGGCACTTGATGCCTTAGATATTTGAGATTCAATTGAGTCCATTTCATCTTTTATTTCTTGTGTGGCATC
>VDFB02355746.1:0-36002 GCA_007258455.2 Sequoia sempervirens | reverse complement strand
CCTTCTTGAAGCTTCTAGAAGATTCTCCTCAAGTCTATATATACAGGCCTCAACTCTTCATTTGATTATCTTTTGTCTACTATATCGTTATGCTGCTGGATTGTCTTCAAGCACTCGCTTCGAGGAAAGCACACCTCCTAGCAATGGGCTCATCTTCTTGCTTGAAAGATAGCAACTAGTTGAGAGATAGCTTGTAATAGGTTTGTCTTGCATTTCAGTTTAGTAGTTTGCATTTTGAAGTTCTAGTTTGCATTTTCTGTTCATTTCTGGAGTTGCTGAATATCATTGAAGAATGTAAGAATTGCTCATAGTTCTTGAAATAAAATTAATATTGTTCTGGGTATTGAAGTAATTCCTTTTCCTATGCTGGGCGACCAATCTAGCAAAGTTTAAGATTTTATAATGCTCATTTGAATTTTTAAAAGCAAATTGCCCCTTTAAGAGGGCCGTACCATTCTGGGTATAGCTTTGGGTCTGTGCAAAAATAAATGGAGTTCTTTTGGTGAGGTTTAAGCATTCAATTTGGGGCACCATCTTCCCTAGAGCAATTTGCACTTGGTTTCATGTCATTAGGATGAGTATTGAGCAAGATATAAGCATTTGAGTGAGTTGCTAAGTGCTGGTCTGTCATATCAGTCCTAGATAAGTGCATACTTGTGTGAAATCTGAGTTTAGAGAGGTTGGTTATGCATTGTGAAAGTCTTCTAGGTTATTGCAGCATTGAAGAAGTTGAAAAATTGGGCTCTGGCAAAGCATTTTGATATATTGTAAGCTATTTAGTAGTACTGACAACAATTCTCTTCTCTATCTTTCATTTTATCTATTGTACTACCCACTGAATAAGTGGAAGAGGCTGGCTTGCCGCCTATTTACTTTCAGTCAGTAGTTATAGGGACCTTCTGACCATATGCTCGCCATCATTCGGCGCCATTCTTGGTTAGGGTTATTTCAGCTCATCATACATTGATCCTCTAACCATATGCTTGCCAACACTTGGCGCCATTCTTGGTTAGAGTTCCTTTCCAGCTTTGCATTTGCATTCAGATCCTCTGACCAATGCTCACACCTTGCCCACTTCGGGATCCTGGTGTACATTCTGGTTAGAGTTGCTTTCCGCATCATTTTGGTTTAGTGCTAACCTTAACAGGTGCGTGTTGATTGTAATTTGTAATTGAAAAACAAAAAAAAATGGTCCGGTTCTTTGGCCAGCGTAGCTGGCACGTAGCCATGATCTCTGGCTTCAACCCCAGGCCCTTCGATTCAATGGTCGATGAGACATGATTGCGTGATAATTTCCACCGTGGTCAAAGCCGTATCAACAGACACAGTTTCCGCCAGTGCCAGAAGCAGATACCTTGTCAGAAGCTTTGAGAGAAACATGAAGAATAGTAGATACTGGTAAAACAGTTGAGAACATGGCTGAAAGTCATAAGCAGGCCATGGATGAAAGAGATGAAAGGATGGAAAAGAAATTTGATGGGATGATTGAGTTGATGTCGCGGTTACTTGCACGAATGGACCAGCAAACTCCTCAGAATCATATTCCTAATCAAAACCATGCTACAGGAGAAAACAGTGGAGTCAATGGGAACAATGGTAATGGAGGGAGTAGAACTATTGGTCAGCATGAGGCCACCTCTAGAGGATCAACCTCTAGGCCACTCTTTCCTACATTCACTCAGAAGGAGAGTCCGCCTGTTGAAGTTTCCATCCCTTTTGCTGATGATACCCGACAAGCATACTTGGAGTATACCACCTTACCCCCTGATCTTAGAGACCAATGGTCATTTGATCAATTCTTGAACCAAAGAAATAGAAGGAACGGAGGAAGAACTGATAATAGAGCTCCAATGGCTCTTAGGACTGATTTCCAGCAAGCCCTTGGGAAAATGTCTTTGGCTCACTTCGATGGAAGTGGTGAGTGTTCAGCTAGATCGTGGGTTCAGAAGTTTGACAATTACCTTTCACTTTGTCCCATGCCAAAAGAAGATGCCATCAAGTTTGCAACACTACATTTGGAGGGGGCTGCCCATGAGTGGTGGTACCATGGTTTGGTCATGCTTGGCCACAACCTCATTCGAACCTACGATGAATTCACCAATAAGCTGATTGATAGGTTCGACACTAAGGATCCTGAAGTGAAATTTCGTGAGCTTGCACAATTGAAGCAGCATGGCTCCTTGGATTCCTACATAGCTGATTTCCAAAGGCTTTCCGTGATGGTGCCCAACATCACTGAAAGAAGATTGGTTGTATTGTTTTCTGAAGGATTGGTTGAGCCTTTGAAAGGGTGGGTTAAAGCCTTCGATCCACCAAGTCTTGAAGAAGCCATCAAAAAGTCTCGAAGTATGGAGTTATCAGCCCCTAGGCCTAAATTTCCACCAAAGCCATTTGGTCACAAGAAGGATAAGAGGCATTTTTCAAATCAGCAAAAGAAGTTCCCACCCAAGTTGACTGAAGAGCAACGTGAACAGCTTAGAAAAGAGGGCAAGTGTTATACATGTTTGGAGCCTTGGGTTAAGGGTCATAGATGTCCTGGAAGAGGGCGTTCTAATCAAATGGGGGCTTATTCTAATTATGGATCAGAATCTGATATGTCTAATCAGCAGTCTTATTTTAGGGACAGCGAGGAAGAAAGAGCTCCAGAAGAGTCTGATCATGAGCAAGGAGTTGGGGCCCCTATTGCCCAAAACTCTAGTTTCCAAAAGAACGAATCTTTCAAGGTTCGTGGTGGAGTTGGAGGTCATCGTATTGTTGCCTTAATTGATACTGGGGCAACACATAACTTCATTGATGAAGGTGTGGTTGCAAAGAGAGGTCTCAAAATAGAAGAATTTGAAGGATTCAAAGTCATGGTGGCTGATGGGTTTCATATTTCATGCAACCAAAGAGTTCCTAACATGTCTTTGCAGTTGGGCAACTATGAAGTCAAGGATGACTTCTATGTGGTTACTATTGGAGACACAGATGCAGCACTCGACATTCAATGGTTACGCTCACTTGGTGAAATCTCTCTCAATTTGCAAACAATGGAGCTCAAGTTCCAATCTGATGGAAAGAGGGTGGTGTTAAGAGGAATGTCCAATGGAGGTCCTCGAATTGTTTCATTCAAAGAATGGAGAGGCTGATTCGGCACGATCAAGTTGAGTGGGCTGCGGAATGCATGGTTCTTCCAGCTAGTCCAGTTGAGACAAAGAGGGACTATCCTCCAGACATCCAGTCTATACTTACCAAGAGGAGTAAGGTATTTGCTGATTTACCTCCTGGGCCGCCTCCTAAAAGAGGAGCTGAGCATGTCATTGAACTCAAAGAAGGGGCCAAGCCAGTCATCACAACACCATATCGGTATCCTAAGAAGCAGAAGGATGAGATCGAGAAAAACATAAAAGAACTCTTGGAGATGGGTTTCATTCGCCCAAGCAAGAGTCCCTTTGCTTCTATAGTAGTTCTTGTGAAGAAGAAGGATGGGACCATCCGCATGTGTGTGGATTATCGTGCCTTGAATCAAAGCACAATAAAGAATCGGTATCCTATTCCTTGAATTGATGAGCTCATTGATGAGCTACATGGTGCCAAGTTATTTTCGAAAATTGATTTGAGGTCGGGCTACTATCAAATCCAGATGAGAGGTTCAGATGTTAAGAAGACGGCATTTAGATGCCACTATGGACATTTCGAGTTTCTAGTCATGCCTTTTGGGTTGACTAATGCTCCGGCCACTTTCCAGTCTTGTATGAACAGAGTTTTCCAGAAACAGTTGAGGAAATTTGTGTTGATCTTCTTTGATGATATTCTCATCTTCAGCAAGACATGGGAAGAACATCTCAAGCACTTGGAGGAAGTGCTTAGCATTTTTGAATCAGAGAGTTTGTTTGCCAAAGAGTCCAAATGTGAATTTGGAATGAAAGAGCTGCTCTACCTTGGTCATATAATCAGCGCTGATGGAGTGAAGGTTGATCCTGAAAAGATCAAGGCAATAGTTGATTGGCCACCTCCAGAGAACTTGACTCATTTGAAGGGATTCTTGGGTCTTTGTGGCTTCTACAAAAGGTTCGTGAAGGGCTACTCTTAAAGTGCTGCTCCCCTTACTGACCTCACTAAAAAGGGGGATTTCATGTGGTCAGAAAATGCTCAAAGTGTTTTTGATAAGTTCAAGAAAATCACGAGTTCTTGTCCAGTGTTGGCTATACCCGATTTCTCCAAGCCTTTCGAGTTACAATGTGATGCATCCGGAGAAGGTGTTGGGGCTGTTTTGATGCAAGAAAAACATCCAATTGTGTTCGAAAGTAGGAAGCTAAGGGGTGTTGAAAGGACCTATTCTATCTATGACAAAGAAATGTTTGCAATCATGCATGCATTAGCCAAGTTTAGACAATATCTGGTGGGGAGAAAATTCGTGGTCAAGACTGATCACAATAGTCTCAAGCACTTCATGCATCAAAAGGACTTGAATGAAAGACAACAAAAGTGGGTGAGTAAGCTTCAAGCTTACGATTTTGACATTGAGTATGTCAAAGGCAAGAACAACATTGTGGCAGATGCTTTATCAAGGAGGCCTCATTTGAGCTCATTGTGTGAGCTTACTGCTGATTGGAAGGAGATGTTGCTTGCTGATTATGCCAAAAATCAGTTTGCAACCAACATCATTGAAGGTACTTTCCATGACGAAAGGTACAAGGTGGTGGATGGATTGATACACTACAAGGGAAGGATCTTTTTGGTAGCTGATTCTAAGCTCAAAAGGAAGATTTTGATGACTTTCCATGACATCCCACTTGCTGGTCATCAAGGCTACTTCAAAACATATAGGCAGATTCGAGAGAGGTTTTCTTGGAAGGGGCTGAAAGAGGAAGTCCAACTCTACATCAAGGAGTGTCCCACTTGTCAGATGAACAAAAATGAGCATTCACTTCCAGCTGGTCTGCTGCAACCTCTTCCCATTCCTAACCAAAAATGGGAAAGCATATCAATGGACTTCATCACAGGGTTGCCAAAGGCTCAAGGCAAGGATAGTATCTATGTTGTAGTGGACAGATTGACCAAGTTTGCTCACTTTTTTTCCATCACTAGCACATTTTTAGCAGCTCAAGTTGCAGATTTGTTTTTCCATGAAGTGGTCAGATTGCATGGGTTGCCAAAAAACATTGTGAGTGATAGGGACAGCAAGTTCCTAAGCACCTTTTGGCAAGAGGTTTTCAGGATGAGTGGTACAGTGCTTACTCCTAGCACTAGTTATCACCCTCAAACTGATGGTCAAACTGAGATAGTAAACAAATGGTTGGAGGGCTATCTCAGAAATTATGTCTCGGAGCAGCAAAGAGCATGGGTGAAATGGCTCCACATTGGAGAATACTGCTACAATTCATCCTTTCACATGTCAATAAGGATGTCTCCATTCATGGCTCTCTATGGTTACGAGGCCCCTAGCTTTGCTAATTTGGTGTTTGGTGATAGCAAAGCTCCTCAAGCCAAGGATTGGTTGCAGCAAAGTCAAGATATTTTGAAGTCCTTGAAGAACAACCTTCAAATAGCACAAAATCAGCAGAAGATGTACGCTGTTCAGCAGCGTGTTGAGCGTTCATTTGAGGTTGGTGATATGGTTTATCTTCGACTTCAGCCTTACAGACAGTCTACACTCAAGAAGAGTGGAGCAGAGAAGCTCAAACCTTGCTTCTATGGGCCATTCAAAGTTGTCAGAAAGGTTGGAGCAGTGGCTTATGAGTTGGAACTACCACTGAGTAGTAAGGTCCACAACGTCTTCCATGTGTCTCGCCTCAAGAAGGCACTTGGACACAATGTTGTTGCTTCATCACAGTTGCCTCCCTTAGATGAAGAAGGGCAGTTGACCTTGATTCCATAAGAGATTATTAATTCCAGAGAGCGTTCTTTGAGGAGGAGGACAATCAAAGAGTACTTGGTGAAGTGGAAGAATTTGCCCTTGGAGGATGCTACTGGGAGAATGAGGAGATTCTCTACAAAGATTCAGACTTCAGGATTGCTTGGAGGGCAAGCAATCTGGGGAGGGCTGGATTGTGTCGTCCTTCTCAAATATGATCGTTTCAGTTGACCGTTGGCCTATTCCGGAGACCCGTAGGCTACTCGGATGGTGAAATTAGGGTTTCCTAAATTTGAGGTGGTTGTTGCTTGAAGTTTGATGGATTGCGGTTGCTGCGGGTTTTTGAGAGAAACTTGTGATGGTATGAGTGAATTAGTTTGACAGTAAGATTTACTATTTTTAGTAAATTCTATTTTTCAACAATGAAGGAGTTAAGGGGTTGAGTTAGCGCCATTTTAGCCTTAGGTGCATTTTCTATGGAGAGATAAGTATTTTCACATTATAATATTATATTTTAATATTATAACACCCCCTTGCCTAGCATTACAACTTTATGTTGTTTTTAAAAAGGGGACTTAATGGGTCAATGCTTCATTGTGAGATAAATTATATTTTGAAGTCTAAATTATGGGGTTAAGTGAAATGGACGCCTACTTGTGGAGAGAGTGATTTTTATAAAAAAGTGAAATATTTTATTGAAGGAAAAAGGACGCCACCTTTTGGAGGGAAAAATGTGAATTCAAAATTAGGGTTTGGGTGCCCTTCTTGAAGCTTCTAGAAGGCTCTCTTCATGTCTTTATATTCAGGCCTCAGCTCTTCATTTGGAATCTTTTGTCTACCACATCGTTATGCTGCTAAATTGTCTTCAGGCACTCGCTTCGAGGAAAGCACAACTCCTAGCATTGGCTCATCTTCTTGCTTGAAAGATAGCAACTAGTTGAGAGGATAGTTTGTAATAGGTTTGTTTTGTATTTCAGTTGAGTATCTTGCATTTTGGAGTTCTAGCTTGCATTTTCTGTCTCATTTTGTAGTTGCTGATTATCACAGCTGATTGTAAGATTTGCTTATATCTTTGAAAATAAAAATATTGCAGTTATGGGTATTTAACCAATCTGATTTCTTGCTAGGGGCGACCAAGTGTGCCAAGTTTCAGATTTTATGCTTGTGTCTTGGATTTTATGGAGCAAAATCGCCCCTCCTTGAGGGCCGCACTTTTCTCAAGATGCATAGATTTCCGTGCAAAATAAATAAGAGTCATTTGGGTTGGTTTCTCAGTCACTTTTCGGGCGCCATCATAGTAGGAGTTGAATGCATTTAGTTTCATGTGATTTGGGTGAGATTTGAGTGATTTGTGAGCATTTTAGTAAGTTGTTGTGTTGCTGGTCTGTGCAATTTTCTGTCATAATCAGTCATATCAGATTTGGGAAAAGTTCATTTGTGAGTGAGAAGTTGTTACTAAAGGGATTTGGGGCATTGGAGATTAGTTAAGAATTATTGCAGCATCTGAAGCTTCTAATCTTGTGTTCTTGGCAGGCTCTCTAACTTATTGTAAGCTGAACAGTAGTACTGTCAGCAATTCTCTCTTCTCATCTTTGAATTTACATGTACTTCCCACTGAATAAGTGGAAGAGGTTAACTACTTGCCTATTTGCTTCGATGAAATAGTTGTGGGATCTCATTACATGCTCTCATCACTTGGCACCATTCTTGGTTAGAGAGTTATTTCCAGCTCATCGCTCATCTTGCATTGGATCTCGACCCTTATGCGTCTATCTAGGCAGCATTCTTGGTTAAGTTACGCTGGGTTGCATCACGTGGCTCCTCGATTAATGCTCCGCACCTTGCGCCGGGATCACAGTGTACGATGCAGTTTAGAGTTACTTCATAGTTTGGTTTGAAATACTTGGTGTGTGTTGATTGTAATTGCATTTGAAAAACAAAAAAAAATTTGGTCCGGTTCATTACAGTTTCTAAGGCCCAACCACTACACCAAAAGACCGGCTACCTAGGATGTTAAGGGTGGCGGCACGCAACCCCACCGGAGAATCTACGAGGATGCACGCTAATCCCACGGACACGTGGCCTTGTAACCTGCGCACAGGGGTCCCCACGGGGACATTACAGCCCACCACGCTCCGCGGGTCTCGACCTCAAGACCTCGGCTCTGATACCAGTAAGGCCCAACCACGACACCGGGCGGTGGTAAGAAACTACGGTGCCAGGTGGCTGACAGCAGCGGAGAATCTGAGGATGCGCTTTAATCCCGCAGGCCGTGTGCTTATAGCTATGCGCGAGGGTCCCCACGGGGACATTACAAAAGACCACCTCATCCCATAATTCCAAAGGAAGTGATGGGATTCTAAACCAAATAGGGGCCCAATCGAAACAATCCTTGGAAGCTACAAATCCCACAGTCCAACTTTTCAAAAGGAGGATATAATTACCAAAGAACCAAGGCACTCCATGTAAGACATCCAAACTTTGCTGAAGGAGTTGGAAGAAAAAAGAAAAAAACCTTTAGGCAAAGTAGTCACCTGTAGCAGACCAAAAGCCTTCCATTTAACCAAAGCCCAGCTACGAATAGAGTCAATATTAGGACGAGGGCTTGAGAAACTCCCAATAAGAGCATTGCCAACAACAGCAATACACTTATCCACCACAACATCAGCAATCCAAATGACAGGAGTAGCTGCATCCCCCTCACACATAGTGAGGGCTCCCTTAATAGCATCCAAACCCACAGGTGAAGCTGTAACTTCCAACTCAAATAAAATTGTTATGGTTGTCGAATGCTTGAGATTAGGATGTTCCTGTTGAAGTTTGGAGAACATAGCAGCAACCTCGCTGATATAGCATTTGAAGATAAGAGCTGGTTGTGACATCTTAGGTATGGACACTTGAATTTTCAAAGTTTGCAGTCATTGACATTACAGCAATTGATTTATGGTTTTCCAAGGTAGAAGAGCACAAGGATGTTTGTGAAAGATGTGCTAAAAGCAAACATGCAAGAGAAGTTTTTGAAAGGTAGTAAGGAGGGCTCATTATGTACTAAAGGAAGAAGTGCAAATTATGCTAATGAGAATGAGGAGGCTTCTCCAAGCGATTTGTTTTTATCATAACAAAGCTGAAAACAGTCCTAAAGAAGTTGGGTACCTAGATTTGGTCTATTCCAATTGCATGTTAGAGAATAATGAGTTGTTTTCTACATTGGATGGAAGCTTCAAGACCAAGATCAAGTTTAGTGATGTCAAATCTTTGGAGGTTGCAGCAACAAGAGTTTTAGAGGTAAACACTTAAGATGGTAAGAAACATGTTCATGATATTTATTACACTCTTAAAATACAATTTGTTGGGTGTCAGATGACTTTGTGAAATTAATTATAAAGTGGTGTTTGGTGATAAACAATATACAATTTATAATAAGAATCAAGGAAATAAAATTGTTTTGGTTGTCTAATGTTTGAGGTTAGGATGTTCGCATTGAAGCTTGGAGATCATAGCAGCAACCTTGCGAATATAGCATTTGAAGATAAGAGTTGGTTGTGAAATCTTAGGCATGGACACTTGAATTTTCAAAATTTGCAGTCATTGACATCACAAGAATTGATTTATGGTTTTCCAAGGTAGAAGAGCACAAGGATGGTTGTGAAAGATGTTCTAATAGCAAACATGCAAGAGAAAAGTTTTCAAAAGGTAGTATGGAGGGCTCATTATCCACTTCTGTTGATTCACTCTAATATTTGTTGTCCTATGCAGATCTTTTAAAGTTTAGGTAGCTCAACATATTTCATTACATTTATTGATGATTGTTCACAAAAGTGTTGGGTTCTCTTTAAGCACAAAGATCGAGATTTTTTATACATTCAAGAGCTTTAAAGCCCTTAGAAGAATGAGAGTGGTTGTAGAAGAAAGTGCTTAAGAACTTATCGTGGAAGTGAATTTTGTTCAAAAGCTTTTATGGATTATTGTGATATGAATGACATCAAAAGGAAACACACACTCACCAAAAAATAGTGTAGCTGGAAGGAAGAACTATACAATGGTTGAAATGGAAAGGAGCATGTTATAAACAAAGGGATTGAACTACTTGTTTTGGGCTGATATAGTTATGACAACAATGTATACTCATAATGGGAGTCCTACTAGTGCATTTGACAAGATTACTCCATATAAAGCATGGCATGAAATGAAGTTTAATGTCATCAAAGTTCTAGTTTTTTAGTTTTTTAGTTTATGTTCATGCTGCTGATGAGAAAGGAAAGAAGTCAGATCCAAAAAGTGAATCATGCATTTTTTTTGTGTAAGGTGAACAAAGTAAGACTTATAGGCTTTCTAATCTACTTACTAATAACATTCTTGTGTCAAGAGATGTTATTTTTGATGAAGGGGATGTGTTTAGTCATGAGAAAGAGAAAGACCATGTTGACAGGTCTGAATCTAATTCTGTTTTTTTCTTCTATGGTTAGGCAATTAACAGAGTAAAGTAAACTAAATTATACATGTAGGATCGAATTAGATGAGAACATAATGAACATGAGAGAGTATAATAAGTGTCTTTATCTATCAATATTCTGCATACAAAATCGGGATCAGGAACTTCTTGCACAATGCAGTCCCTTGTCCCAACTACAAGGAAGTATTTAAACTTGTCGACAGTAGCTAAGGAATTCCCAACCATCGGCAACTACCCAAATCTACTATACCCAACCGATGAGTCTTAACTATACTTGCCAATTGGACAATATAACTAAAGTAAACTAATATGTATTTTAACTATCTTACAAATTTTAATGAAGGTATTTCTAACGATATTTCTTTTGATGAACAACTCACTAATATTTCAGTTCAGCTCTCTAGTGTTTCAGCACCAACTTCCACAAGCCCATTAACACCATTAATGATTATTCCAAGGCATATTCCTATAGCGAATCACTTTAGGAATTCACTAGAAATGCTTGCAAACTGCAATCTCAAGGGTGATTGTCCTTGTATTGTGAGAGCATGGGTGGATCCCTATCCATCCACCTTGGGGTGGTGTACTTGAGGAGACCTTCAAGCCCAGGAGCACTCATCCGCCTCTTGGTCCACGGACATGGTAGGATCTCAAATCCACCCGATCCCTTACTACACCTTGGAGGCGCACCGTCCTCCTTGATCAAGCCCAGGAGCACTCATTCGCTTCCCAACCCACGAACATGGCAAGATCTCCAATCCATCCAGCTCGGGTTGGCTTGCTTGATAAGATGCATGAAGATTTTCTTCCTCAACAAGCCCAAGAGCATTCATACGCCTCTTAGCCCATGAGCTTGGATCTCAAGGTGGCATGCTTGATGAAGGAAAGGTTGGTACTTACTTCTCCTGAACTCGAAAGGTTGATAGCCCTCTCTATTTGCAAGACTCTTTTATAAATTCAAAATAGATTGCTAATGAAGTTTGCCAGAAAATGAAATGATAAATTTACTCTTAAATGGCTGCCACCAATATATTTTCAGAATATTACCAATGGCTGTTCTCAATCTCTATTCCAAAGAGATTGTCTTATATTTCTTATTCTTATTTTCCTTTTTCCAACTGGATATGATATGTGGAATGATTGTGAGTTGATTGATATTTATGGATTGACAAGTTAATGTTTGAATGATGCTTGAATAACTTTATACTTGAACGAATTGATGATTGAATGATTTGAGGATTGAATAATTTGATGCTTGAATGATTTGATGATCGAATTATGAATTGATTGATCCTTTGATATTTTGATTGCTTGATTTCTTGATGGATAGATGAGTGATGATCGTTGATTGAATGTCAATGAATTGATTTACCCTTTATATCCATTTCTTGAAGGAGTCACCACCCTTCACAATAAATGAGGCACCACTCTTTATAATAAATGAGTCACCACCCTTCATGGCTGCCTTTGAGAATAATCCTTTATTTCCAAATTGATTGATAGATTTAAACCCCATTGATGATTTCTTCACAAGGAAATGATCTTCCCTCTATATCTTATTATTGAGGGAGTCACAATCTTTCACATTAGGAGTCACATCCTTTCTCACATCATCACTACTCTTGAGAACATGATTTAATTTTCTTGCAAAGTTACATAAGGTTCTATTCTCAATTGAATTATTGAATGATTTTATGGATGTCACCACCTTTCATAATAAATGAGTCACCGCCCTTCATGGCTGCCTTTTGAGAATAATCCTTTATTTCCAAATTGATTGATAGATTTATTCCCCATTGATGATTTCTTCACAATGGAATGATCCCTCCTTTATATCTTATTATTGAGGGAGTCACATCCTTTCTCACATCATCACTACTCTTGAGAACATGATTTAATTTACTTGCAAAGTCACATAAGGTTCTATTCTCAATTGAATTATTGAATGATGTTATGGATGTCTTTCTATAATGAAATGCTCTCCCTTTTACATCTCAAGTTTGAGGGAGTCACACCTCTTCACCTCAATGTTTACAACTCTTCATCACTGCATTTGGAGAATAATAATTTAATTTTAAATAAGTTAATTTTGTTAGTGCTGATGCCTGTTACTTGTAATCAGTCCTAATAATTCCCCCACTTTTCTTTCCTTCTAGATCTACCTTCCTTATATACATTATCTTGCTCAAGGGAAACAACCTTTCAGATGCTGGTTAACCATTCTTAACAACTTAATCTTCATTTAATGTCAGTATGGTGTAATATTAATTATCTTTATTGATTTTTTTGAAACACAGGCTGCAGACATTTAGGAATTAAATAGGACATTACAATATGAAACACATGAAGAAGATCCAAGAGGTGAGATGGTGAACTTCGCTTCACTTAGACAAGCTGAGTTTGAATTATCAAGTTTTGAAGATGCATGTATGAATGATGTTTTGGTGCAAGCAACACAATAAGAAAATATATTCAATTCATAAGAATGATACTTGGGAGCCTGTAGAGTTTCCACGTGACAAAAAGTGTATTGGTACAAAGTGGATCTACATACTAAACACAATAAGTTTAGTTGCAAAAGGCTTCTCTCAAAGATATTGCATAGATTACGAAGGCACATTTGCACTAGTGGTAAGGTGATTTGACTAGTAGCCCAAAAAAAATGGGCCATATATCACATAGAGACAGTCTATGCATAGCATCCACAAGTTTTTGAAATCCAAGGTAAAAGAAGACCAAGTCAACAAGTTGAAGTAAGCTCTATTTGGCCTTAAGCAAGCACCAAGAGTGTTATGATTGATTTGATGGATATTTTTCAGCATAATGGCTTCAAAGGAAGTAATAGTGAGCCTACTCTTTACTTCAAGTAAGAAGGTAATGGCATCCTTATTGTAAGTGTATATGTTGATGTTTTGTTCATTGTTGTATATGGGTAACAAGTTTAAGATGAAGGATGAATTCAAAATTGCTATGGTCAATGAATTTGAAATGAAAGATTTAGGTTTTGTGCAATATTTCCTAGGGTGGAGGTCCATTAAAGTGAGGATGAAATCTTCATTTATCAAACAAAATATGTAAAGGATATGTCAAAAAATTCAATATGGTTTTTTGTAAACCAGACTACACTCCAACTGCTCATGAAGTTCTGTTATGTAGAGACATTGTTGCTATAAATGGTGATGAGACAACTTGGAGAAGTATTGTTGGAAGACTAATTTTTCTAACTCACACAAGACTAGATATTGCATATTTAGTTTCTCTTGTTTTGAGGTATATTTGTGAGCCAATAGAAATTCATATGAAGGAAGCCAAGAGGATAATAAGGTATGTAAAAGGTACTACCAATTTTGGTATCCATTATAGGCTTCTAAAAGATTTGAACTTGTTGGTTTTAGTAATTTTGATTGGGGAGGTAGTTTGAATGACCAAAAGTTCACATCTAGCAATTGTTCTCACTTGGTTCTGATTTTGATTCATGGGGCTCAAAGAAGCAAAGTTAAGTTGCCCTTTAGTTTACAGAAGTAGAATATATTGCAGTCACTTCAACAGGCACACAAACATTATAGCTCCAGAAAGATATAAAATAAATTGGGATGAACAAAATCAGTTATAGTAATTTTTTGTGATAACATGAGCACTATAAAATTGGCCAAGAACTGAATCCATCACAGTGGGTCAAAGCCTTTTCATTTAAGTACTACTTTATTTGAGATTTAGTTCTGAAGAAAGAGGTGGAATTGAAATATATAAACACTTACGAACAATTTGCTGGTATCTTCACTAAGGCAGTTGCAAAATTCCAGTTTTTGAAGCACCAAGATCTACTTGTCAGTCCAATCAGTATCAAAAGTGAAGAATTTTGGATAAATGATGTGGATTGTACGGTTTGTTGTTAGCTATTTTTACTAGATCTACTTTTGGTGCAGCTAAACATAGAAGATACTATTTCAGTCCTTGGTGCCATTTTCAGCAGTCCAACTATTTTTAAAAGATTAAAAATAGAAAAACTTATTTTCAATTTTGGAGCACCGCTTTGTTGAGTATTTTGTCATTGATGTCAAGGTACTTGAGCTGCTTGCTTGCTTACTTGAGGTACTTGCTTGGGTTCTTGAGCTACTTGCTAGCTTACTTGAGGTGCTTGCTTGCTTGCTTCTGCAGCTAGTCTACTTCATTGTGACAAGTCATATGCCATGTCAATTGAAGTCTTGTGCCAAATCAGTTTTGTTTTGTTAAGGGTCGACTCTTCAATTTATTAATCCATATGTAATGTGGCGGCTTATGGATTCAAATTTGTTGATGGCAGCTCATTCCTTCAGGATATTCCTTTTGTGATGTCAATATTGTTGAAATAGTCAGCATTGAAATGTCAAAGGTCTATTGTTTGTATTGATCAATTTTTGGAGGCTTATGTTTAAAGAGTTAGTCTTATGTTTGTATTGATTTTAATGAGCTTGTGGTTGGCTTGAAGCTTTAGGACATTTTCTTTTTGGTAACACCTTGCAAATGTTAAATGCTTGCATTATGGTCGATGATGGCTACAGGAGTCATGGTCTGAGTTTTTCATGAAAGATGTGATTGAGGGCGGCTTATGCTATTACCTTTCATTATCCGTAAGAGTAGGATGTGCATTGAGAGAGTGCGAAGGAATTGTTTATTAAATACTTTTATTATCATTTTCGACGAATCTCTTAAATGTTAGCGTCGCCACTTCTCAAGAATGTGTGAACATTCAAAACTATCACTATTCATTATTCTTTGAATGGGTTGTATGAATGCTGGTCTTCGTGGCATTTTCTCCTCTACATGGTAACGCCTGAACTTTGAAGGTTGACGGCTTATGAATGTTGTTGCGATATTTTTCCTTGCATTGGTTTCTAACGGATATTCATTCATCATTCGTAATGGATATGTTTTGTGGTAAAAGATGTATACCAATGCATTCGTGGGAGAGCAGCGTTGAAGTTTCTGTGCAGTATCTGAGTCTAAGCGTATAAGAGAGTTTATGCAGCCTGTTGAATGTGACGGATGAGTATACATTTCTGAGTCTGAACGTGGTGATATTAATTGTTTTCACTGCACATGAAGTCGAAATGGTTGAAGATGCAGCTACAGGAAGCTACAGTTTAATTGCTGCTCATCGTGGCCCCTTTTATCAAGTATGTGGACCCTTTTCAGGTTTGTGTGGTCGTGAATTCAAGTTTATGATTCATGCAGGGGATGTTGGTATGAAGAATGGGTGATTCGAGGTTTCTCAAATATAGCATGGGCTGTGTGATGTGAAAAAGAATGAATTCTGAGTCAACTATTATTATTTACTTCTGTCTCTGCTTTTATGATTCTGGCCGCCTTCACATCTGGGTCAGTGTTTTCACTTATTCTGCAAATGTGAACCTTTTCTTTTCATGATATTATGTGGTTCAGCATAAGTATGAAGCTGGTGTGATTGAACATGTTTTTGAGAGTTGGTTTTGAGAAATTACCAGCGGTTTGGGAGTCGTACTCTTTAGGAAATACTGATACTGACTTTCATGGAGTTCTTTGGTGGAGTTCTCTATTTGGCTGTGTCAACTTCCTTGAGTCAGCATTTTGTGCACAAGAATTGAATCATGGAAAATGGTCTCTGGTCATGCGGGAATGTTTGAGTTGATTTCTATAAATTTCAGGCAAGACAAGCTTTAAACAAAGGCTCTATGGCAGTGTGAAGAGGATTGAAAGTGCTATGTTATTAAGATTGCAGAGGGGCAGTGTCTTGTAGTGTGATAAGAGCAGATATGTTCATTCTGATAGTTGCTGTTGTTATAATCAGAGAAGGTGTGGTTTGTATTCAGATTTGAAGTATTGATTGAGAAGTCTATGTGTTTGGAAGGGGTTTTGCAAATCAAAATCAGAAGTTTCAGTGTTGAGTATATTTCTTGTGTGTTGGTGCTCACACTGAAGTTGGTGCTTCAGGAGAGTTGGTGGTCACTTGTAATCTGGGTTGGCGCCCATTGTTGTTAATGAAAGCTATTGATCTGCTGTGGTTTTTTACCCAAAAGGGTTTTCCACATGAAATTGGTGTTCCTTCATGTTGATATTTGCTCTTACTGTTTTTATCTCTGATTCTTGTGGTTTAAGTTTGAAAGTTTTGAAATACTGATTCAACCCCCCTCTCCCCCTCTTAGTATTTCCTGTGTGCTCTTCACACTTTTCACTTTTTGGATTCTAAATTTAGTAGACTTTATTTAGTTTTGGTCACTGCTTTTCAATGACTATTGTTAGGTTCTTATATATAAATTAGTTGCTGTAGATGGTCACTGTTTTTAGGTGTGATTACGAGTTTTATTTATAGTCTGTTGCCGAATTTTAGCTGAAGACAGGTCACTATGTTTGAAAGTTTTTGTGACTGTTTCTTGAATAGATTTTTTTAATTGTTTTAAATGCTATTATTTAGGTATATGATATGCTTTTTACTTTAGTGCCCAGCATGCATGTTCAGTTGTATTTTGGGGCTGTAAAATCTATAGACAGTTGCCCACATTGCAGTTTGTACTGGCAATTTTGGAATCAATTTACAGTGTGTTATTTTCTGTTGAGCACCTATCTTCGAGTTTGCTGTATTAAGATTTATTTTTTTGCTGTCTGCTGTAAGTCAATTTTTATATTGAAGATTAAATGCTGTTAGTAGTCTTCTTTCTGCTCTTGCAATTAATTCTCAGTTGGTTCAAGGAACAACAAGGTCCGATTCAAAATCTTCACCTACAAGGTTAGTGGGAGATTTTAATATGTCTTGTATAGGGTTATTGTGAAAACGTTTTAGGTACTGCAGTAAACATAGCAAAAATGTAGGACAATAAAACTACATTTTTTTGTCTTTTTTAAATATACAAAGGCTTATGTTATTCATTTCAATCATATACCACAGAATTTTTCATTTTGAAAGGTTACTCTGTGTACATTGTATTTTCTGTTTGTCAGACTTGGCAATCTGCTTGTTAACTGTGGATGTGTACTGACTCTCCTTGTAAGGGTGATTAATTTTTAAAATCCATGTAAAGCCGGTATGCACTGGTTCTATGATTGAACCATGAAGCACATGGATTTTGAGATGGAAATATAAAGTTGCTTTCTTCAATAGCATTTGACTTATGCTCTTGTTTTGATTGTGATTAATTTTATTCTTGTGCTGCAGGAAGCTGTGGCATGCAATGTTTCAAATAGGTCAGTCATATATGACTTATAATTTTATAGTTTCTGACATCTGTGGCTTTGGATGTATACTGTTTTTTTTTTTTGCTTTTTGTGGTTGTGTATGGTTTTCTATTTATCATCAACGTAATGGCATTGGTGGCTTCAAGTGATTTGTCCATTCTTTTACCCTGAGACAAGAAATGTATTCAAAATTTTAATTGTCAGGTGTATCTATGTATGCATGTTCTTTGTCTTTTAATAATGGATTAATGAATCTGATTTATCAATTGAAATTGGTTTCTTATAATGGTCATCATTAAGCTACTATCAGATTGCTTATTCCATTGAAGATTAACAGTTTTATATTTTATATTTTTCTTTTCTTTTTTTATGTTCTCTGGAATCAGTACAGCTCAAGTTATTTTAATTGCTTATTTTATTGAATGCAATCAGTAATTCTCATATTTTCAAATCAGTAGTATCCTGCAGAATACATCAATATTCTGAATTTTCATGTTTGGCATATATCATAGTGTTAATATTTTGGCATCTTGCAGATCAATATTGCATTCTTCAAGAAGTATAACCCAGTGGTCGTTGACAAGCTGGTAGCAACTTAAAAGAACCTTCTAAATACGGAAAATAGTCTTCTCCACTGCCACTTTTTATTGTAAGTTCTATGATTCTGAAAGTTTTATTCATTTCTGACATAAGTGGCTGCAGATCACCTGTGAGAATGGTATGTCCCTAATACTCATTTTCCTTTTTATAATCTGGATGATTTGAATGTCTTGCACAGCACTTGTCAAAACCACTTGGTAGTCATCTAGTCATATTAATAGCTGCTAAATAAATGGAAGGCATGGCCTGTTTACCCATTGAATATTGCACCTTTGTATATTGCTACTGTGAAATGTTGTGGCAATAAATCATGGTACTCCACTGACAGTTTTGTTGGCCTTTCTGCAATCAATAATTGATTCCCAACATCTGAATAAAACTGTATAGTATAAGGTCCAGGCCACTGTGAAATGTCACACGAGAAAGTTTGAAATGGAAATGCTATACTTCAAAGCAAATTAAAAAATCTCTTTTGGGAGCCTCCTAGAATTATTTCAATGCACCATATACTTCTGCTATATCGTTTAATGTGTATGAAGATGTTAATAGCATGATGGAAATATATTTTATTGTGTATCTTCAGTGGAGACAAACATGATGCTAAATGACTTGCAGCAATCAATATTAGGATCTGGAAAACCCTGTGATGTTTTACCAAAATTCAAATTTCATTCGGTAAGGAGCAGGTGAACACAATCCAAGCTATACTCTAGTTAATGAGTGATATTCTGAATTCTCCGGTCTATTATTGTTACTCACATAAAGCAAAAAGCAAAAAGACATTTTACCCTTTTATTTGGCATTCCCTCGCAGGACCAAATGGTGCATGACAATATGATCCATTTCACTTTGTTGCTATCAGAAGCTTATTATTGATCCTGCAACAGGTATGTCAGTTGGACACGATCAACATGAATTGTTATATAATTGCTGTAAAATATGATATTATTACAGCCTTTACCCTCCCTCCAGCTGCCATTGTAGAATGCCTCTTGGTGTAGTGATAAAAAAAGAGTGAAATATGCCATTTACTCCAATTGTAGATGAATATTTCCAATGTCCAAGTTGTTAGAAAATTTGTCATTGATGTCGAGAAGAAACTTAATCAGCCGATCAAAATTGTAGATGAATAATGGAATAAATATTATGGAGATCAGGTTGAAGATAAAAGAGTAGAGATCAGGTTGAAGATAAAAGAGTAGGTGGCAAAAATTCTGATCAAAATCTTCGATGGGATCTATCTGAAGCTTTCGGTGAGTATAATGAAGATTAAGATTAAGAACGCATTTATCCAGATTCAGGTCGATGATCATAAAAGACGATTATGAGAATGCTTAATGAATGGAGTTTATGTTTTGCTAACAAAGGTTTAAGAGAAAGTTCTTTTTATAGTTGTATGGAGTATTAAGCAAATGCTTTTTAAATAGACGCGTGGAGTATTAAGCAAAGGACGCATGGAGTATTATGAAAGATCGTATTTCTTTCTATTTTCTTTCTAAAGATTAATTTGAAAAGATCGTATTATAGACATGTTGTTTTTCTATAGGCGTGTTTTATGAAAGATCGTATTTTTTAATAAAGAATGTCTTTTCTGAAGTGTTGAGTATAATGCGGTGTTTTCTTAACCAACACGAGTTATTGAAGGAACACAACTATTCTAAAAACGACTTCAGATTTATGAACAAACGTGGCCCTAGAAAGCAAAACAATTAATTTTTGAAGACAAAAGTTAGTTTAAGAAGAAGGAGCGCCTCTTAATCAAGAAGATGTAGCTCTTCAGAAAGGAAGATGTCTGATCTGAAGCAATACGTTTGACAAATAAACAAGTTTAAAAGTGAGGCATGCGGATTAATAAGATGTGGTTTACAACAAGCAGATTTGTTTTATGAAAAGATAATTTTGAAGGTTGCAAATATAGTTGTGTCCCTTAGTTAAGGGTTGCAATGATTGAAGTAGATATATGAGTGCCATTTCATTCAAAGTTTTAGTGTTGTTGTTTTTGAAAATTAGCAGATCAGTCTAAGATTCCCATCTCCTTGTGTGGGCTTAGAGTGGTATTATTTATCACATAGAGCAGATTGGAGAGTTGGGTTTGTGCAGATCAGATTGAAGGCAGTCTTACATCCATCAAGTCAAGGTTTGATACTTTGCACTAGGGGTAGGTGCTCCTTGTATGTAGGTGCCTACTAAATTTGTAAAGGTTTAGGTGTTCCTTGTAGGTTACACTCTACTAAATCATCCTTTTGTAAATCTGTAGGTTGGTGCCTACTTTGAAAAAATATTAGTTCAATAAAGTTGTGTCAACTTGGGGAAATTGATTCATATCAAAAAGTTGATTGTAATAAGTTTGAAAAAGAATAAGAAACAAAAGTTTGTAATTGATTTACTGATTCACCCCCCCCTCTCAGTAAATCTTTTGTGCTCTTCACAAGTGGTATGTTCCTAAGACTTGTGACCATTGTTACAAAGTGATAGAGATGGAAACTAGCTTGGGAGATAGAAACGGGTAACATGTATGCTATATAAAAAAATAGCAGATGGGTGTTGAGAAACGTATAAAATTGTGTGTGTGTGTGTGTGAAACAATTAACAAAAAATATAAATGCATAAAAAACTAACATTTTAGAGGATGCAGCGTAGATGTCCCACAAAGTAGAGATTTACTATAATTGTTATCATGACACAAACAAGAGTCTCAAATCAGTGACTTACTTTAGAATAATATTAAATGATTATTAGAAGATAAGGTTTACTTTTGTAATAAAGTCACTTTAGTGACTTAATGGAGTTTTATATAAGAGAGTTTGCTATTTTTATCGTTAAGTGTGAGTTGTGTCATGTTTAACCAGTTGCATGTTTATTTGGTTTCATCCTCCAAACTCTATATAAGGAGTTGAACCTTGTTGTAATCTGTATCCTAATATCTAATAGAGTGATAATGTTTTGTGTTCTATTGGTTAACTTTTTACAACATGGTATTAGAGTGGGTCATATGAAAAGGTTTGCAAATTAAAAAGTGCAAGTTTATTCTTTCTTGCAAATTGTGACAGGATATATTAGTCAAAATTGTAACTTTTAGAGGAGGTTGCAAGAGCAGATTTTGTAGTAAAAATCAAGAGTTTTTTCTCTTGAAAATCATGGATTTTTTCATGCTAAAAATCACGTCTTTTTTTTAAAGGAAATTGTGAGGGTTTCATCAGCAATCACATGGATTATTTTTGCAAATAGCGGGCCATTGTCTGCTAAAAATTTGTCGATTTTTGAAAGATCTACAATTGGAGAAAGCAATTTGATCTTTGTTTTTTTGGTGATTTTTAATAAAATCATCATTTTTTATGAACAATTTCTTCCAAATGTGAGCAACTAGGGTTTGCAAATGGTAGTGAACCCGTGATTAGGGCACAATTCAAACCTGTGAGCAAGGGTTTGAAATCTGTGATAGGATTTCTTTTTGGTTGTGGTTGGAAAAGGCATTTTTGATGATTTTTTAACAAAATAGTATTTTAATTCTAACTAGGGTTTGAATGCGAAAAATTACAAGTATTGTTTTTCAAGTTTATTGTGCAAGGGGGTTCTAGGGTTTGAATTTTGAATCATTTTTTTTTTGGTTGTATAATTTCTAAAAATGGAAATTCCATTGGATAAATATTTTGGCTTCAACTTCCACACTTAGAAAGTAAAAGCCCAAATGCAATTGATGCACAAGAACTTGTGGGGAATAATAAATGGAAATGAAAAACTACTTACAGATGTGAGTTTAGTATTGGACTGGCAAAGCAGAGATAATAAAGCCAAAACCATTATTGGTCTTGCCCTCTTCGATTTTGAGTTACATCAAATAGATCTGACTAAACCATCTAAGGAAATTTGGGAAAATTTAAACACATTGTTTGGAGCAAAAGCAGTTAATACTAAATTTTCTTTAAAGCTTCAACCTTTTAATTTCAAGATGAGTGATAAAGTCACTATATTAAGCCACTGAACAATTTGAGATCTCTACTTCAACTTCAATGCTGCAGTGGATGATGAGGATGCTAAAGCCTGTTAAACAGTTTACCTTCAAAATTCAGCAATGTCATCTTTACTCTTAGTCAAATTTCTTCTAAAAGTTTGGAAGTTATGGTTTTAGCTCTCCTAGTTGAAGAAAATAGAACTATTGCATGATATGCAGAAGATGATCCTCAAACTGAGGTAGCATTATACTCAAATCATAGAAGCTCTGATAAGGACAATAGAGGGACAAAATGCTATTATCGCAAGAAAATGGGTCATACAGCTTGAAACTCTAGAAATTGGGCAAATGATGTTCTCAAGGGAAAGCTCAAGGAAGCTGATGTAGCCATTGCTGAAGAAGTTGCTTTTTATGCATTTTAAAGAAGTCTAACACTTTGAAGACAAGTAGGAAGGTAGTGTAGACAAAGTTCAGAATGGATGGCTGCCCAGTTAGCTTGGGAGTTTGTGGATCTTGGGAGCAATATCATTATGAGGGTTATGAGACAACTTGATGGAGCTTAATGGCTTGGGAGATCAATAATTCAGTAGTTCAGGGAGGTGGTAATATGGGAACTTGGGAATTCAGCTTAGGAGCTACACCTTTACGAGGTTTAGAGGCAGCTTGATAGATTTCCACCTGGTGTATGGTTTGTTTTCAAATTAAAGTTTCTAAAGAATGGTGAATTCATGATTCAGGGTGTTTAGTTTGACATGCTTTATGTTAGTTTTGTTTTAGTTCAGTAAGCCTTAAGAGGGGGTATTAGAATAATATTAAATGATTATTAAAAGATAAGGCTTACTTTTGTAATAAAGTCACCTTAGTGATTTAAGAGAGTTTTCTATTTTTAGCATTTAGTATGAGTTGTGTCATGTTTAACTAGTTGCATGTTTATTTGGTTTCATCCTCCAAACTCTAGTCTCTATATAAGGAGTTGAATCTCACTCTAATCTGTATCTTGATATCTAATAGAATAATAAAATTTTGTATTCTGTTGGTTTTTACAACTTAAAGACCAAGATACTATCAAGAGTACATATAGAAATGTTGACAAACAGATGTGCAAAAAAAAAGAGAAAATATTTCTTATCCAATGGAACAAGTTCAACCTCTTGCGATAGCTATGTTCTTAACCATCAGGTCCTTTGTTAGGATGCTCTCAAGATATTGATCTCTTGTGATGTCTCCAATTGGGCAACCTTAGGAAATATGCAATCTTCCTAACACATGCAAGCTGAAATGATGAAAAATACAAAAAATAGATGACAAACTCCACTGAAATTAATGTTGATCAGCAATATAATTATTTTAGAAACCCTCATACATCAAAGATTCAACCATAAAACTATAGATCCAAACTATTTATAGCTGGTATGAACTTTCGTAACCCTCAAATGCCATAAATATTCAAGTGTGAGCAGATCACTGGTTGATATTTAACATGAACAGCAGATGTAAAGTGTAAACACTAGGAGCAATTATAAATTCTCAGATCTGATTTACAGTAGCTGAAAATCAGAATATTTAAAAATCCTATGCCTTTTTATTTCCTAATTTAATGCAATAATGCAATAATGGATAGTAGTATGAGCAAACCAGCAGCTTATCCCAAAATGCATGCAATATGAAGACCTCTATAAGACTGTAATAGCTGATTATTTGTTCCAATATTGTTATAGCAGCAGATCTGTAAACAATACAATTTTAGAATATTTATATCAGCACTTGCACTCACAATTTTGCACCATACAATTATATGGCGTAGCTATTCATGAAGGGTGGGTGCTAGGAATACTGTGATCCATGGTACAACGGCTGTCAGTGCTACAGCTGTGTCCAAGACAATGGCAATGGTCAAGGTTAACAGAAAACTCTTATGGAAAACAAGTTGGAATCCTTCACAATTGTCTGCAAACCCCCTCATAAATCAACATCAATAAGTGACACCCTTCTTAAATCAGCATGTATATGGTGGTACAATGACTGGAAATATGATTTTTAGTAGGTCCAATGGCTAAAAATCCTCATGAATAGTAGCAGCATTGAAAAACCTCTTCAAAGTCAGCGACATTAAGTTTGTATGGTGGCACTAGGAGTGAAATGATGGCTGGAAATATTAATTACAGCCATTCCAATTGGGCCACAGCCATGAAATGATGTGCAACAGTAATAATGATGTGAAATCAACATCCAAATATGAATATCAGTAGAATTGCTTACAAATATTGTTCCCGATCCAAGCTTTACAACCTAATCTTTGAACTATTTTTTAACAAATCAACACAATTATGATCCTTGGATGGAATTATCTCTAATTGATAAGACTGTTTTCATTCTGAAACCCAAATATGGAAGCAAAGAGGGTTTTTGTCCCTCAGATCTCTCACACTAAGGGTTTTCATCCTCAAATGCTTCAAACTCCAAATTAGAAGGAATAATAAAATGACAAAATACAAATGATTTGCTTTAAGCAAATTTATTTTATATATGTCATTTGGGTGTGTGTATTGCTAAGTGAATACACAACTATTTATTGCAAAGTGAACTGATTACTTACACATAAATGATTTATATGAGAGTTGCAAAGTAATTCAACAAAATTACAAAATAATGACAATTATTTTATTTATTTATAGATGCTCTTTTACAAAAATTGGAATAAGGGAACAATTCCAACATGCAATCCATTTCCCTAAGTGTAAAGGTTTTATATAAACTCCTTGAAAATTGCCAAGTAACTACAACTATTGGTGATTACTAAAACTATTTAGTGTAATTGTCACAAGCTGACAAGGTATTGTCATAACCATTGGTGATAATCATAAGATAATGTAATGTCCCCTTCCTAGTCAGTGTGATTTACAGTTGGGTTACCCTATTATTTTGACCCTCGTAGGCTAACAATTTTGGTTAAAGGGTCCTAAGAGGCAGAGACTTGGTGATTTTTGAGCCCATTACTCCTCTTCAGCTTTCAGGGGATCAAGATTTCGCCTTTGCAGGGGTTTTGAGACTACTTTGGCAAACTTACTATTTTTAGTAGGGCACTTGGTCACAGGGTGGATGGCAGTCACGACCTCCAGTTCAGTCGGTTTGGCAAATTAATGAGTATTTTGAGAGATATTAATATTTAAATGGCCATTAATGATAATTAATTATTAAAGTTATAACTTAACTTTATATTAAAGTTGGGGCCATTTAAGGGTCATGTAACATTAATGCTCATTATGAAAGGGGGTCACAACATTAAATGATCAAACATTAAAAAAAGAAGCAAAGTATTAATATTTTAATGTATTATTAAATGAAGCTTCTAGAGAAAATCATCTCTTCTTGAAGAGTTATTAAAAGCTGGAGAAAGCCATAAAATTCCATTTTGATGATTATTCAACTTTGTCTAAAAACTTGAGAGCTTTGGAGTTTGTGAGAAACAAGGGTTTCTGAAGATTACCGGCCATTGGAGAACGAAAACTCTTCGATGTGCAGCATTTTGAGGTTGTGAGAGATCAGCTGAAGGTTGCTAATTAGAGTGGCTTCATTCAGGAGTCATACTTGTGCATATTGTGTAATGTCCCCTTCCAGTTGACATCTCTCGTGCTTGAGATTAGCCTATTATGTGACCCTCGTAGGTGATAGGGTGGATAGAGGGTCCGGCCGAGGCTTGGCTTGGCCGGGCGAATCATTCTTGGCTTTCGTTTGGGTCGTTCGGACATCATTTGCTTGACTTACTATTTTTAGTAAGTGGAGACACTCAATGAGCACCCCGCTATTTTTAGCAGTATGGTTTGGTCGTATGCGGATTCAATCACTTATCATCTGGCTTCAGACGGTTTCATTTGGACCTGTTTTGAGAGAGATATTAATATTTGTTTGCTAAAATAAATATTAATTAATTAAAGGTTTATATTATAAAGTTATAATATAATTAAATATTATAACTTAAGTGACTTAAAGGAAGGGGTCGACCAACATGAAGAAGGGGCCACTTTTCAATTATATTTTATAATTAAAAGTGCGTTCGAGACTTTGGAAAAATTAAAAGAAGAATTCGAACTTTATTTAAATGATGCTTTTTTTGAGAAAAGTCGACCCTCTTGAGAATATAAGGTTTTTCATTGTGAAGAAAGAGGATGATGTTATGAAATCGAATTTTTGCCAAGTGCTTCTTCAGAGAACAGAGCCTAGGGTTCCAGTTTTCATTCTGCATTGGAGAACGAACCATCTTCAGTGTCTGCAGTTCAGAGGCTGTGAAATATCAGCTGATTTATTGCTTGTCAGAGAGATAGCTTCATCCAGAGGTTATCACAGAGCTTCACCTTTTGAGATATCTTTAGGGTTTTGGTTTGAGATTCTTCCGGGAAGGGGTCTTCATCTTAGGCGTCCATTTTCCAAGCTCTGGACACATCATTCAAGGGCCGTACAGATTTATTACTGCTGTTGTTGAGCCGTACTATGCTGCTGTTGGGCCGTACTTTCAAGTACCAGGCCGTACTTTTCACATTGGGAAAAGCGCCTCTCTTTTGGGCATTCTTACTTCACCAACAGGGGCGCATATTCATCTGGTTTCATCTGCAAACATCTTGCTGAGGGAGAAGCTGATTTCTATGATGGCCGTACCATTTCATGGGCATCTCAAGCTGCTGCAATAACCAGGTTTTCATCAATAATGTTGTTGCTTTTTAATTTGCATGTGACCCGATCTTAGTTGTATTCAGTATAGAAGATCTGTAAACATTCTGGCGCCAATAAATAGAGTGAATTCCATCATTTCTAGCTTCGTAATATTTTATTTAATTTTTACAAGCAATTTCTTTCAAAATCGCATTTTCATCTGTTCATGCAAAAAACACAAAAAAAATCAAAACACTCAAAAATCCAAGAAAACAAGCAGTTTTAGAAACAGTGAGAATAAGGGTTTCTACATATTGGTGAAGGATTCAATCAAGGGTTTGAAGAATATATTGAATATCTGAAGACTATCTTGTTGTTGGTTAAAAAAAAACATTGCGGATGCATTGTGGAATACATTTATTGTTGGCTGCTACAGCACCCATGAATAGTAAATTGCTACAGTACTCGTGAATAGTAAATCGCTATAGTACCCGTGAATAGTGCCGCTACAGTACTGCTACAGTATTCAAGGGATTTCAGAGAACATTTACAGCAGATTTAAGTGGGAGAAGTCAGTATTAAGGGCAGAATGAATGTTTTACCAGTCATTTATATTGCTGCAAAATACATTTTCAGATTGTTACAAGGGTTCCAGTTGTTGCCAATTAATACCAGATTTAAATAAGGCTTCATGCTTCTAATATTGGGACATTAATTGCTGTCTACATCATTTCCATCAGCACGTGGGAAGTATACAGAGGCTGTACTATTGCTGCTAGGGCCGTACAAAATCATCTAGTGGCTGGGCATGTTCTTCATAGGCTGAAACGCCTATGGTATTGTTGAGCACACTTCATCATTCGGGACGGCAAGGTCATAGTTTAATATCAGCTGCAAAAATCAAGGTGGAGAAGACTGGATTATATGTTGGGCGTCCAAAACAGTGAACTGCTGTAGCTGATCAAAGGGTTTCAAGGCATGTTTACCTGTGAGTTCATAAATTGTAACTCCTAGATTTTTTGGGTATTGTCGTTCTAGATAATAGGGGTTATTTTATGAACTGGGTTGTCAATACATTATGAAAATATTGAGTATTTAAGCTGGTATAAAAATCTGGAATTTTCAGTTGTGTATTTCTAATGCAATTTCAGTTTTGAGTAAAAAAAATTATTATTGCAACATCTCCTGTTTTGCTGCATTATATTGTTGTATCAAACCATTGCCAATATATGACAAACGCTTATCAAAACAAACCAAACAAGGCAGAAAATTTGTGTTAGCAAGTGTCCACCTGGGGTGGGACACCACAGATAACTAATATAAATTATTCTATCTACATAGGCCCCTACAAAATAATAGTTGTTTTCTAAACAACTAAGAAACAAAAATGCATGACACTAACATAACATTGCAAGGGGCAAAGGAAGGAGATGTCCTTGGAGGTGCAGCACCTGAAATGAAAGATTATGGAGCGGAATGGTGAGAAGCAACTAACTAGGCGTAACTTATAAACTTCTTTTATTCATTGCTTTAGGTGGTGGGCAGCCAGAAGTTTCCATTCTCTATATGCCTTAACCATTTGTGCAACTTTTGTTAGCCAAGCCTTGGCCTTCTCATCTGTAGGTCCGAACTTTAAAATTTATCGATCTTTTTCAATGGGCTTCTTCTTCTCTAACTTTGTAAGTTGAGCTTGAATTTTGCAACTCTGATCTTCAAGTTCCTTTCTTAATTTCTTAGAATTACATATTGATCAGTCTATTTTTGCACCAATAGTTCATTGGGCTATCATTTTCATTTGCAACATGAGGTAAAGATATCAAAACCTATACTCACTAGAGTATAAGGTTTTAAGCATTTTCCCATTGGAACCACCAAAAGAGGAGGTTGGCCTCATTGGAATTCATTTATGTTTCATCTCTACTAATTTTGTATTAGGCCACCCATGAGAAATAAGAAATTGTTTGAATTCAATATGGCACTCACCTTAAACAAATTGTTGGATACGTCAGGCATCCTGTAAAACCAAGGAGAGTGAGTACTATATAATCTCCATGTAATATTTGTGACTTAGCACATTGTGTGTGCCATAGGACCCAAAGCTTAATATATTTTTGAATAATGCGTAGTGGGTTAGTAGGATTTGGCTTTGAGAGCTAAATTGGAATTTCCTCATTTTTATTGGGCATTGGGTTGTGTGTCTCTATTTGCATAGTTGATACATTTGTCTTTTTGCATAGCTGATACATTTGTCTTTTTGCTTGGGGTGTTGTGAAGGAGTTATTTTTTATCAAAGAAGTATAGTCTCCAATTCATGCATAGGGCTCATAGGAGGGAACTCTAAAGTGTCAATAGGAGCTCCTAATAAGTTTAACCTCTCATCAATGTGTTTGTAAGCTTCTTTGGACAATTCTATTGGTGTGGCAGAAAAAGGCGTGGTTATCTTCTCTTCATCTTTGTTGTTTCTTTCTATAGATTCTTTTTCTTTGAAGGATGATTCAATTTGGGTTCCTTTTCATTTTCTTGAATTATGGCCAATCTAGCCTTCCTCCCCTTTTCCTTCCACCATCTAAATGCCCAAGGATTTCCATCTAAATATAGAGGCTTGTATAGGAGTGAATTTGCACCCCTCTTGCGAATTCCCCTTTTACACCCTCCACCTTAGAAAAATCAAATCCGACCAAGTAATTCCACGTCCTCATTTTGTACCCCATCCACTTGCGCTTGTTTTTAGTGTCGGTGGGGGAATTTCTGTCGGGGACACACGCGTGGCGCGCGGAGGTCTGCGTGGCGTGTTGCTGTCCTGACAAGATTCTTGCCTCTAGAATCTACAGAGGCGTTATGTTCTCCATTGGCGACGAATCGTAACACCCCTACGCCTTGCTGCCAACCTTTGCACAACTCTTTCCCTCCCATTTCATCTTTAAATGGCTATCTTTCACATTCATTCTATCTTCTACACACTAGTTCGATCTTCTTCCCATTCTCTACACATTTTGCTCCATACTCTTGCAACTTCAAACTATGCACTATTGGCTTCACGATTCCAACAATCACAACATTCTTCACATCTACCACCAAAGCTGCAACTTGGCATCTTGCGAGATTGCTTTCAGCGTTGCTGCAGCTACGTCGACTCTGCCATAGTTGTAGACTTGCATTCCCTTTTCATTGGCCTTGAGTGCCTTTGGTCGAGGGTGGTAACGCTTTCTTATTACTATTTTGTTGTTGGATTTGAGTAGCATAGTGCCTCTTGTAGTGTTTGGTTTCATTTTCGTTCCAACATTGTTTTCTTTATCGTATTTCTACATATCTATCTATCTAGTTGTCTGTGGAGGTGGAAACATTGAAGCAAACCCCTATACAGCCCCAACATTTCTCCTCTCTTGGCTATGTGTAGGTACGCGTTCGTGTGGAGCTTGCTAGCGAACTGGACCCTTCATGAGTTCATCTCCACCAACTTCATTCTTCTGTTGTTGTATCATCTTTTCTATCATTTTAGTCATTCTATTATTTATTATTTTAGTTAGCACTTCAAACCTCAACCGCTAAGCTGTTAGTAGGTTCATTGTACCTTTCATTGTCCTTTTGGACTTTTTGTCCGTACGAATGCCAACGCACCTGTGAGACACTAGTGCACTGCGCTATTGTCCTTGATCTACACTGCTGTCCTCTGGCAGAGAGTTGTCCAAGGTATTGTTTGGGTTCCAAAAGCCTTCTCATTTAGCCCCATTAAAACTCCTAGATCAATAGTGTGACAAAAACATTGAGAGTGCTCTTCATTCTCTATCCTTGACATTCAACGTTTGTCCAACTTGAGGTAGACTAGGGCAGCCTTCCGCTCTCAGCTCTCTGTGACCTGTAGCCTTGGTGTGGTTGGTCCCCCTTCTCTATAAGGCCCAACTAGACTTATAGTCTCTATCAAGTAGAAACTTACCAACTTCCAAGGATGGTACTTGTGTATACATTGCATCCAAAAACAATGCAATGACATGTCATGTAAAATCCTTTATGCTTTAAAGAGAGGAACTCCTGAATTGTAATCGAGAATAGTTTTGTTGAGTTATGAGTCTCCCCTTTGCTAAACCCAATCATGTATTGTAATCCATACTGCATATTTGTAGCTCTCGTGGCTCCCATCAATCTAGTTTTGATAAGGTCTAGGATACATCACCATTATCATTAGCTAAGTAATTTTTTCTAAAATCCTTATTGCCTTTGCTCCATATATTTGTTTGTTCATTGCTTAAGTTATCTTTGCATAATGCTTGAATAACCATTTCAAGCATTTCTTTTATAACATTAGTGGTAGGTTTTAATATTGAAAGTCTCGAACATGGAACCACAAACATGTGAAAAGTTAGTGGGAGCATATGTGATAGTGATTGTTTTGTTTGTGTATTGTACCTTTAATTTTGTTTTCCTTTATCATAGTTGGATACCATGTTCTACAAATAAGGTTCAAAATCTTTGAAATTAAAATAGGGAACTTGGATCATCTCATCAACCTATGTTTTAGCCAATGCAATTTTTAATGAACGATCTTTTGAATTCCCTGCCTGCCACAATTGACACTCTCTAGCAATGAGATTCTCTCAATAAAGAGCTATGGTATCGGTGCCCTTGGTTTGCATTTCTTGTTGCCTCCTTTTTCCCTTTGTTTGTGATCGTTCCTATATATTATCACTCTTTTTTCCAAGGTTCTATCTATTGCTATTTTCAACGTCTTTGATCTATGTGAAGGGGGATTCCTTGATGCACTTGTACCATTTCTTGCCACGATCAATGCTGCTTGGAAAATATTTGAATTATCACCAGTAAAATTTAAAAATTTTGTACTTGAATGTCCGTTGCAACTACTTTTGATTTTTTATTTGAAATTTGTAATCTGTCCAAGCCACTCGTGTAGAATGAATATGTTGTGAACTCCTTATAATAGCGAGTGAATGTAAACTCTTGGTAGTTATTCCAACTAACTTTGGACTCTTGGTAGACTACCATGAATGAAGTGGTGAATGGCCCAAGGATGTCATTCATAATCTACATGAATGTGGCTAGAGTGTTGGTTAGTCTAAAGGGTAGGACTAATCACTCAAATAAACCTTCTTTTACCTTCAAGGCTATCTTCCAAACTTTTGTACTTTTAGTAGTGGAATTCGATGATGCTTACACTTGAGGCTAGTTTTGGTGAAGAACTCACCGTGGAGCTGTTCCAGCAACTCCTCAATCCTTGGAAGAGGTTTAAAATTCTTCACAATGATTTTGTTGAGAGCTTTGTAGTAAATGCACAACTTCTATTGATCACCTTGCTTCTATGCTGGCACAAGTGGGTTGTCACAAGGCAAAGAATTGGGTCTAATACGTCCTTTTTCAATGTGTTCATTGATTTGTTGATTTATCTCTTCTTTCTCTAGAACTGATCTGCTGTACAATGAAACATTATGTAGGGGTGGTCTACGAATGAAATCAACAGTATCTCTTATTGCACAATGCTTGGGCACTTTCTTTGGTGATTAAAAAATGCACTTATATTTTGCTAGCTTGCAGTTCAACTCTATGGTCTCTATTGATGTTGCTGGAGGAACTACAATATGTTTTGTTGCCACAAGGATGTTCATGTGTTCAAGTCTTTCCATCAAAAGCACAAACTTCTCACTAGAAATAACTATCCTTTTACATTGTTTGGTGTTGAGTGAAAAACTTAGGCACTACCTTGAGTATGTGGTATCTCTTATCACCAAGATTTATGGCTACATTTCTTGGATTTGCCTAATAGACTAAATGACAATGGTAAAGATATGTCTGCCCAAGTAAAACAGTGAGTACCTCTAATGAAGCGATGTTGCAATGGATTGTACTTTGAAAAGGCTTGATGCACCAATTGACTCTCTTGAGCAACACGTTTCTTGAAGCCTACATAGAACTGTCCAATGGAGTATGGCTGTGGGTGAGGCATTAGTGACAAGTTCAATCTTCGAGTTGCTTCAAGAGAAATTTAGTTCTTTTGACTTTTGTTGTCAACAATGAAGTGCACTAGCTTACCGTTGATCCACATCTGAGAGTGAAACAATCTTTCTACTTCCTTGGTGTTTGCAAGGGAAGTAGAGATGTTTGTGACTCCCACCATGATTTTCTTACCTCTTTCATATATTGTAGTAATGTTAGTACCCTCTCCTTTGAGTTGTGCAAGCAAGGTCTTTTAAGCACAACATTCTTTTGTTGAATGAGTACTAGAGTTGTGAAATGTACGTCATTTGCCAGATTTGGACTACTTAATATGATAATTTTGTGGTGGCTAATGTTCTTTTGTAGATGGTGTTGAGAGCTATTCCTTGGTTTGGAATTTTTCTGGGAAGACTTAGACTTGGCTTTTGTTAGAAACTTTGAATCTTCTATAGTGGTCTTGACTTTAGTCTTTCTTTCAAATTTGTAGGCTTCCACAATGGAGGAGATCTATAGAAAGTCCATACAAGATTGAATATGAGATCTCAAGCCTAACCTATACTTCAAAATAAGGTTTTTCTTGAATACCCAATTTGGACACCAAAGTATGAGATGCTTGTCTATTCGTGCACTAATTGGGATTGGCCTTGGTGCAATTGAGAGAGCTTCATTTATAAATCATCATAGTTTCCTACAAGGTCGAAGTTTTCTTCGAGGGTTGCAATGAAACCATTCCACATATCTACAGGTGAGTCTATGTAATCATCATTTGTTTTGTAGTAGTTATTCCACCATTTTCTCACTAAGAAACTTTCAAAAGAGCAAAGTCAATTTTTCTTGGTCAAAGAAATGATTAACCACATAGTATGAACAAATTAGGTCATCCACATCTATTTTGCCTTCAAACATGGGGATGTCTAGTGACCTATACCTGGTTTGGCATGTGACCATTGAATAACTGCTTTGAATTGGAAGAAGGGTTTTGAACTTGTTTGAAAAGTTGTGAAAACTGAGCGACCAAACTAGCCCTCTTGCATGCATGGTGTTCCTCCAATTCTTCACATTGCCTTTGTAAAGCATCCTCTATCATTTTCTGAAACATCAGTGATGTCGGCATCTGCTAATGTTTTGTCTCCCATTTGAGGATGTGAAGGTATGATGAAGGGTCATAGGTTTTGAGCCCCAACTTCTATGTTTAGACCATGTGTGATTGGGCATATGAACAAAGATAGTTGTTTAGAAACAATTACAATACCCCTTGAAATGACACTAAGTGAGTTTGCTCTAATACCAATGATCTGGGGCCTAGGGTAGAGCTCGATGGACAACCCAATCAAAAAAATTCAACTAGGTTTTTATATGCAGAAGGTTTTATATTTATGAGAGAGATAGTTCTGCAAAGAACAATTGAATAGGAAAACAAGGAAGAGAAGTGACAATCATAGCAGAACTATAACAACAAATTTGTATTTTGCTAGTTTTGTACAAGATTTGTGAGAACAAATGTGGCGACTATTTCCTTATTGACCATCATTCAACTATCATCTTACAAAGAATGGATATGTACATTAATAAATGGAGGAATCATACACATCATTTGGAAGCATGATGCTTCATTTTCATGTTTCAGTTGTCACAATTTACATGAACAAGTCTAGCCATGTGGTAATGCTAATGTGGAGTTATGACTTGCAGTTTGGAACATAGGTGCTGACAAGGATGAAGGTCATATTGGCAAAACCATGAAGGCTGCTGAGCAACACAGGAGATTTGTGGTACGACCTAGTGACCTAGATCCTTCTGGATCAGGAAATCATGTTAACATAGTTTATTGAAGCATTGACAACATTTTTAGCCACTTAAAACATTGTTTGATCATTTGAGGTGCACTTTGTAGCTATTTTTGCCACTTAAAACATTGTTTGACCAATTGAGGTGCACTTTTAATCTCTTCTTACTACTTGAGAGATGGTTGAGACGCTTTGACGTGCATTATTCACTTTTCCTCCACCCTTACCACTTGATTTCATAGGTATTATTCCTAGGCGCCTTTAGACCTTTATTGTGTCACTTGCAACAAAGTAACAACCTGCTTGGACAAAAACATCTTTCGACAGAAGCTCGCTGACATTGTTCTATGCTCATTACTTGATTCTGCTATTGAGAACAAGGATGAATCAAATCTCAAAAAAAAATCCACTGTATCTTCCAACAATGACCCGATCTCAAGATGTGGCAAGAAAATGTCAATGTCCAGCACCAAACTCTCTGTTTCTACCTCTGGTCCAATGCATGGATCTAATGTTGAATTGTCCTCAAGCAGAATAAATTGTTCTTCAATCCGACTGATTCTTCATTGACACCAAAAACAAAGTTATCAACCTCTGGTGACAAACTTTCTATTCCTTGCAAAGGTATCAACTGAAACCAAAGTTCCTCATCATTAATGTTAAAGGGAATTGCTTGAATTGAATCTATAACCTCTCCACGGAGAGAAATGCCTTGATCTTCTATCAATGGAGTCAGGGCTGGAAGAAAGATAAGCCCCAACAGAACATGACTTTGTGTTCTTATAACAAGAAGGGTAATTTTTAGTGGGAAGTGGTTAAAGTTTAGGGGTGGTTAATGTTCTCCGTCTTTTGTTGGTTGATAGCATATTTCATACTTGAATTCTATTTCTTTTTCTCAAGGTAATAAAATGAGTGAGGGACCCTTACATATATATGTTGTACACCCAAAGCCAGGGAAAAAAATCGTTGTACTAGCAAACTCAAAACCAGAAACTTCAATTTTACTCTTTTTGCTTACAAAAGTAAATTGTAAAAAGGAAAAAGGACTAGGGTAGGATCTTTGGATGTTTATGGGTGTACCTTTAGGTTGGGGAAAATATTAGTTGTTTTCTGTTTTCTGTTTTTTCTTGGGGTGGGAGAGTTTAAATTTGACAGCGGATGAGCTGACTGAGGGATGTTTGGGAAGGCAGGTCATCCTTAAAAGTGAAGTTAAAAAGGGGGATGTCTCAATTTTTATATTTTATTTATTTGTGGGGAGACAAGGGGGATGTTTTGTTCTGATTCTAGTGTCCCCAAAATGCCCATAGATGAGGGGATGTTTGTATAACCTTAGGGATAGATCCCTGAGAATGCTCTCATGATCCTAGGATTATTAGAAGAGAGGAAATGATAAATCTACTATTGTAAATGATCATGGAAGATACTGTATTTGGTTTGTGCTCTCATAGCAGGAATTTTTGGAGTAATTGCTTTCTTGAGGAGTATTGTGGGTGGTGCTAAACTTCAAGTTCATCTATATCTGAATATACTGAGTATTATATTTAGTACCTTTTTATGTTACGTGATCTTGTTCTCTTTGACTAAATTTGGCAAGTG
>VDFB02355745.1:0-10703 GCA_007258455.2 Sequoia sempervirens | reverse complement strand
CTCCAATAGAGAGACCGATCCGATTAACTCCAAAATCAATTACAAAAGCACCACAACCATTCTCCAAGCACTTTGGCAGCATAACAGTGCTCTGGCATACAAGAATGGCTCAAAGAATCTCCACAAGACCTCTCTTTCATGTCACCACAGCTTCAAGACTTCATCACCTGAAAAAAAAACTTCTTCCTACTCTCACCTCACACCCCTTTAAATAAAAAAAATTACCCCAATATGGTATAAAACCATATGATTTTACAATATTCTCCAAATCCCCCTAAAAACAACTAAATCCCCTAATTTTACACATAAAAATCCCTTAAATACCCAATAGGATTATATTAATCCTTTACAATATTTTAGAGCCCTTCCCTTTTCTCATTTTCGGGCTTAACTTATCTTATGGGTTTTGATTTATTTGTTTTATTTCTTTGAATAGGGGAGTTTGTTTTTATTTTAATGGCATTCAATTTTAAACAACTAACAAATACAAACCGAGCCAATAGGTTACACGAATTCCTCGGTGGTCGAACGGTGAATGAACATTTTGGTGAAAGGTTGGTTGGCGGATCGAATCCATTCGCCGTTCTTTTCAAACAAACTCTGAACAAACTTAAAACAAAACAAAATTGACTCCGCATATAGTTAGCGGCCAGTTGTTTGGCTCAATGGTGGAATAGTTAGCTCGCCAGGCGGAGGTTACGGGTTCGAGATTCTCGGCCAACAACTTTTGTTCAAACAAACAAATTTGACCCACGCAGACGGAGGATAAAAGTGAGGCCACGTGGCACGTCGAGGAGCTGCCACGTGGCGAAGCCTGACTCGCCCATCCCGATGATGTGGAAACTGACTCAGACGCCGATGTGTCTGCCACTGGACTATACTGATGACATGTGTCAATGCATGATTCGCTGACCTTTGCTGACGTCGCCTGCCACATCATCGTGCCACGTCGACATGTACGGACCGTACGGACTGCCACGTGTCAACTTCTGATTGGTCCACTTCATATTTCATACCACGTGCTAACATCAGTTGTACGGATGATGACGTCATCACTGTACCTTCAAGTCCACCAAGTCAACCTGAAACTTTGACCAGCTGTATCTTGAGCATACGATGTCGGATTTCGGTGAAATGAACGTTGCCAGAATCATCTCGACGAGCTCTTCGTGATGATGCCAACTTCAAAAAAATTTGACGACATCATTTTTTTGCTTCCTGGATACCCTCTGATACCAGTTTGACCCGAGGTTTGACTGGCCATAACTTGCACAAACAGACTCCTTTTTGCTCTGTTCAAGTTGTGTTGGAATCCAAAATGTCGAGCTCTTCGGCAGTCTTTGATTAAGGAGAAAAGTGGGAAACTTCAATTTTCCTTTGAAATATCCATCAGAATAAAAATTCAAAAATAGAGTCGTCCTGTCGAACTATGGGTCTTTGAGCTCTGAACGTAGGCAAGGTTGATCTTTGATCATCCCCCAAGACACTTAGGTCAGTCCTTTAGGAGTCTGTCATAATAAACTGGCAATCCATTTGTTCATATTTCATCAATAATCAAGTTTGTGTCAGTCGAACTACGTGATCTCTGTGTGTATAACATAGGCAAGGATAATTTGGTTGATCAGCCCCCGAAGCCCTTATGATAGGTCTTTAGGTTGGTCTCTTGGTCAAAATCTTAGAAAACCCTAAAACATTGGAAAATTTGAAAATCAAAACATTTGCAAAACATTTGAAAATATCAAAAATAGCCTCAAAACATTTTGAAAAACTCCAAAAACATCCAAATATTTGAAAAAATCCATCCATCACATCTCACTTTCACCTGCAATAAAAACCACTCATAATAAATCAATCATCACTCTCAACCTTTGGTAAAACAGTCGGAAACAAGTCTAGCAAGTCAAAAGTGAAAACTCAAGCATCAAGGTCTCAAGTCTAGGTCAATAAGTAAACAAGTTGGTCAACTCTTTGTATCAATAGCCTATCATCCAATCAATCCAAAATCATCATCTGATAACATCATGTCCTAGGATGCATCCTTCCTACAATGGACATCAACATCAAGCATCACTGTAGTTTAGTCTTGGCTAGTGGTATGAAGAATATTAGCTTGTTTGTTTACTTTGTCTTTGTCTTTTGGCTTATCTTATTTCTCTCATTTTAATGACCTCTTGATGATGTTTCAAATGAAGGGATTTAGAGAGAAATAAATGGGGCAACAATCATTATCTTTTTATCTGCTATGCTTGTTGGATACTTTTGTAATATAACCTTGGTCATACGTGCTTTGTTTGGGTGTGGGGAGGGTGTTTTAGGTATCTTGTTGACCACATAGGAAGGATTTCCTTCCTATGTTTTGGTCTGAGATGTTTGGAATATCTAAACTACATTTTGAACAAGGTTTTGTGTGTCAAGTGTAAATAGGAGTACTCCTATCTAATTGTCAAGTCAAATTTCATCACACTAGGTACAACGCCATCCTGGTTCTTTATACCTTGATGCATCACACCTATGTGTATTATCAAACATAAGGAAAATATCCCTTTTAAAGTACCAATCCCTGGTAAGCAAATAATCATAATCATCATCGTCATCATCTCTTGAATTGTTGTATTCTCTTATTTTCTTCTATCTTCTTTCCATGCTAATATGGTACCATGATAGTTAATCACAAATCGTCACTAATACATCCATCCTGCATCCACAAACCATCAACATAATGCATATCATATCATGACATATAGGAAACACTAGTCATCTCACATGCATTATATTTCATCATTGCATAATGTAGATTGGTTATTCTAAGCATCTCACAAACCATTTGCATTCATTACATAAACATAAAAGAATCATCACATAGGAATTATTAACTCATATCATATACATCATCAAAGCATCCATTGCATCATCACATATACATCATAATACCATTCATTTTCATCATCATATAAGAATTATCATGCCATGTACATCATATCATGTCATATACATAGACATCATTATAAACAACATCATCGCATCATATCACATGCACTATCATGTCATCCATAAATGCATCACCATATCATACAGGAGAAAGATGTTGAAAAAAAAAGAATGTCATTGCATCTCATGATCATAGAATATAACATCATCATCCATTAGGTACATAATATAGATCTGTTAATCTAAGCATTCACATATCATAACATTTGCATTATCCATACATCATCATCATCAAAAGTGCATAAGAAAAGATACTAAAAAAAGAAATGCATCCATAAATCAACACATCAAATCATAACATCATATAGAAACATACATCACATTGCATCATATAGAATAAAAAGCATACATCACATAAGATAAAATCATCACATCACATATAGAACATCACATATAGAAAGTAAAAACATCCATCCATCATGCATAAATAGAATAGAACACATCATACATCGGATTGAATCATCTCATATTATATATATCATCAAAATAATAATACACTATCATGGTACAAAAAATCAGGATCAAGTGTGTATATCAATCAATATAATACAAATCACCCACGAGGCTACCAAAAATGAGCCCGTGGATCACAAAAGAATAGTGTCTCTGATCAAATGAATGAGCCAGCCCTGCTGGCTACTCCCCTCACCACCTTGCCTCTACCTGTGATCCTCTAGAGGCCTGTATCCATTATGTTGTGAATAATCTGGAACTTGTGTTGCTCGAGGCACTACCTAGTGGTAATGCATTTGATAGTACTCGACCTCTTGTATGGCCTCTTGGTACACCCGCATAGACACTGTGCTCCTAGAGGAGGATGTAACCATACTCTCTAGTTGTTTTCGTTGGCCCATCTCTTGCACTGCCTATAGTTTGGCAGCCTATCGCTGCTGGATGGTCTGATCTTGCTCGGCTATCAGGGCTAAGGCTTGTTATCTCACCTAGTCCCTCTCTATGGTAAGCACATGTATCTGAGCCTATAACTACAAAATCTGAGGGTCCCTTGGGTCTAGATGTGGTGGTGGCTAGACTAGTGGTTGGTCCTGATGACCATCTCTCAGTGGGTCTCACTGCCTATCCTAGTCCTGGAGACCATCCTTGGGAAAATATCGATGCCCATCTCTAGGGGCATCCCTCTAATCCATGTGTTGCTCAAGCTACTACTATGGCTATCACGGAGGTGGTCCACCTCCTCCTCTGCCTCCTCCTCTGCCCCCACCCTCATCTCCATCTCTGTCCCCATCTCCCCTACCTCCTTGGCCCCACCCCCACCCTATAGATCAGCCTTTGGGTCTCCTCTATGGCATCAATGCACTAGGAACTATCAATCTCACTGGAGGATGGAACTAATCTTTGTATGCCTGGGTCATCCCTGGGTCTACTGGTCCCTGATCATAAGGACATGGCCTGGCCACCAACTGTCTAAAGGAATCAACTACCTCCTCTATTGGGATCATGTGACCCCATGTCATCTCCCTCATAGTATGTGCAAAGATGGCCACGTACTGGTCATTGGGATGGTCCTAGGTCTCTCCAAACTGTTGGGCAACTCGGTCTAGCAGATATCGCTCTATCATTGTGTGATCTCTTCCCTGCATTAAATGGTCCTGCCTGGCAAAGAACAACTATTAAATGTCATCGTACTAGGTAGGCATACCAATCCAAGGCCTCCAAGTGAAAATGGCATCTCGTCAATGACCCTCCACCATTTTTAGATGTCAGTTGCCCCTATGTATGTGAAATTTAGTCCACCCTTGTATCTCTAAACGATTGGGTCATCTGGCTCCATTTCCATAGGTGTGACTCATGGGCAAAGCACTGCAATGTGCTCCCAAGCCCAATTGTGCAGTAATGTAACTCCTGGTCCAATAGCCCAGCTATCATAGTAGGAAATCTCATGAAGATCATGGTAGAGGGAGGCCAGCATCACTGGCCCCTAGGAAAAGCACTCTCTCCATCAAAGCATCTTCTCCCAGGAAAGACCCCATCATGGGCTAAAGTGTTAGTCCCACCAATCTAGTGCCACAAGTCCTGAAATGATGGCAGCTACAATCAATCTAAATGTCAATACTACAGTCTTGTACCGCTCTAGCTCGATCTAACCCTCTAAAAAAATGATCTCATCCAAGCTCATGATCTCATGGCAGGCATCTCTACTGGCATCCACATCATAAATGACCTGCTCTTCGTGGATCAGCAAATGAATAATGTGCCACACATCCTCCAAGGTCACTATGGCCTTGTCTCTGGGGAAGTGAAATGAGGACATCTCACTATGCCAGTGCTCCACTAATGCTATCATCATACCAAGGTGTGTCCTGATCACTGGGGCATAAGCAACATACCATAATCCAATCGCCCCCAGGTGCTCCTGGAAAACCTCATGTAAATCGGGATCCTAGGACAATCTGCTCAAGATAGAAGATATGTGCTCTCATGAGGGGACCGGCTCCATGTCCTCCTACATTAAGAAAGTCACCACGTCAAGTTTCATAAGAAATCGGGATCCTATTTCAAGTTTTCGCGCCTGAAACAACAAATGTGTCATTGTTTGTAATGGCAGCACTATTTGAAAATTCTACACTACATCACTAGAAGCCTAAAATTCCCAAACTTCGTCATTGCGGTGTAGTTTAACAACGTTCTAATTTGACCCCTAAAACTAAATTACAAATAGGATCATTGTGGCACTATTCCCAAGTGTAGCGAACTTTAGCAGTTAAACCCTAATTTCTAAATTGGGCTGCCACAATGCAACTCTCACAAGTGGTACACTTTAAGCTCGTGCGATGCTAATTTAAGGTTTTTGATGGCGTCAAACAGTGTCGCTTGACTTCGTTGACCTCTAGACCCTAATTAATGCACTCAAAAATTGAAAACAAGGTTAGGACAAGATGACAGACTGATGGTCTTGTGTTGGGAAGCCTCTGGTACACTCGTACGTGCTCAAAAATGTGTCGTGGAAGCACGCATTGCCCCATCTTGATAAGTGCTTAGAGCTCAAATCACAAGAATCTCTAAAGGCTAGGTGTGCAAATGAATTGGAAGTGGCCCCCTTGAGGCCTATTTAAGCTTGAAAGTTAGGGATTTTTTACCCTGTTTAGCCGTCCAACTAGGATTTTTGACCCCTGATCCCGTTTTCACCCAACCGACAGCTATTTTGCATCATTTTTTTGCATTTTTGCACATTTTTGGCATCTCGGAGCCTTTTTGAACCCGTCAGGTGCCTTGTCCTCTTTTTTCATGAGATCGCCCAAAAATCCAAATTTTCGTCTGATCTCTCGAGGGGGCAGTATATTAGCATGTTTCTTCTCACCGGGGCAGCAATGGGGCATTTAAAAAATAAAGAAAATTTTGAATTTTGACCATGGCAATATTATTCTTTGAACCAACGCAACAGGTACATTGCTTCAAAGAGGGGAAAAATGCAGACACGTAAAATGTACTAATTAATCTGATTACACTTGATCCTTATTACTAACACCTCTTCGTCCTAAATCATCTCCTTTGCTAATCGTTTAATCGAATAATCTGTATTTTATTAAATTCATCACATTTCATCTCTTAATTAAATAAATCATTATTTATCTGATTAAGTCATCATCTCATGTTGATTAAATAGATCATTTTATTTAATTAATCATATAGTCTTCATTTTATTTAATTAAATCTCTAAAGTCATTCTATTAAATTAAATAAATTAATCCTTATTTAGTTTAATCTAACATCATCCCCTTTGGTTAAATAAATCAAAATCTTTATTTAATTAAGTCTAAATCATTTTCCTCTCATTTTGATTTATTTTAATCCAAAAATCTAAGTCAAAATGATCTCCTTTTAAATTAATTAAATCCTGATTAATCTTAATCTTAATCACCTAAATCTTCTAGATTTTGCAACTTTCTCATGAAAATCATTTCAATTGATTTATTAAATCTTCAATTACTTTCAAAAAGGCATCAATGTTGGAATATTCTCCAAATTTGAAAAATCCACCCAAAAGGGTTTGTACATCCAACAAGGCATTTAAACCTCTTACATGTCCTTTTGCCTTGAGCCAAGTGGCATTAACTTCATTTTCTCCTCCCTCCAACTTGTCATTTCACCCATTTTGAAATTCCACCTAATTGCATTTAATTGCACAATGACCAAAATGTGCTCCACCTTTGTCCACTCACAGGTTGACAAGTGGCTTCATGCTATTGGTTGGTCTTTTGTCCCACATTCTTCCATTTTTCCTCATTCTCCATCACTCTCATCTATAAATAAGAGTCTCTCATTTGAATTTTGGATCCACAACTTCATGCAAAGACATTATCTTGAGATTTTGAATTTTCTCATCCATTGTTTATCCATTTTCACATTTTCATAGCTAGGCTATGCAGGAATTCAACCAAGGAGCATCAAATCTTCATCAAATCATCATTCAATCTTACAAAGGATTGGGAAAGGTCCATTTTCCACATCAAAATGGCACTAATTCCCCCATGGGATTGAGAGTTTGGTTGCATTAAATAGGATTTAATAGCTTTCTTTATTGTGTTCTTTATTCCATTTCTTTTTTTGTGCATTTCAAATGAATTCTATGGGGAATGTTGATTTAACTTGCATGATGGACTAATTGTGTGTTTGTGCAGGTCTAACATCAACATTCACAATTATTTATTATTTTGGAGATGAAAAAGTATTTTGACCTTCAAAATTATTTTAATAGCTAGTAATGCATTTGGAAGTATATAAGGAATTAGGATAGGCATATCCTACCTAGTGAAGCATCCAAAAGAATTAGTAGACAAAGTTTGGTAAGTCAATTAGCATGTAGTAGGTATAGAATTCACACTCTAGGAAAGGGCCCAAAATAAGGAAGAAAGCCAAAATAGAAAGCATCAAGCTATACAAATGGATAATTTCCCATAATAAGGATGGAGATAAATTTTAAAAAATAACATATGACACTAACATATTACACTATACTTCAATGCACATACTAAGGATCATGTTACACACAATTCAACACCATTTCTCCAAGAAAGGTGGCATAAACGGGATACTTACAACACATAAGCAAGATGTGGGAACCATAACCTCAAATCTATCCCAACACACACTTGATAACATTCACAACACCAAGGAAACCTATGTGAGAGGAAGAATCACTAGAAGATACAAGATCTCCAACAAATGACACAAAATGGACTACAATCATACAAAGGCACAGTTCCCAATAAAAATATGGAATAAATAAAAATTTCTAAACACTTTTCAACAAGGAAACTATATGGGAAGACTCATAAGGCCAAGGGAAAAAAATTCATATAAAAATTTTCCTTGAAAATTGGTCGAAAGTACTCATCCAAAAAATAGACTATAGCATACCAAAGGACTATATTGCCCAAAATGGACAATATAATTCCAAGAGTAAAATATCTCCCATATAATACACTAGCATTCCCCTATTCAATCGTCCCATAAATTTTCTAGAGTCCTTAAAAATCACTAGAGCCTAGAAACTACCTTGTAATCCTATTTTTGTGTTGTAGTCTTATTTCATACACTATACTCCTAGCCAAAGGTTGAATGGATGATTATCTTTAAATTTCATACTAAATAAGAATTCCTAGGACTAACAAAAATAATATTACAACACAAAAAAACTTTTAAATAGTTGAAAATGATAAGGGAACCAAGAGAGATAACCACACCTAATCTCCAACATACTAGCAAATGAAGGAGACACCTCCCACAAATTGGGAGGTCTAGAAGGGACTCAAAAACAATTCCAAAGACAAGAGAAATTAAGGGTAATGTTCACAACACTCCCAACTTACCCTCCAACTAATATAAGAACAAAATGACACCTCTCTGAGGTAATTCATAAAATCAAACTCAAGACTAGGAAAACGAATAAGAAATATATTCCAAAGTTATCATATTAATTGAATGTTTTCTAAATAATTGTGTTTTATTTAAACCAAAATCAAAAAGTTCTCTAATTTTATTTCAACCAACATCTCAATAATTTTTAAAATCATGTAAAATAATGTACACATTCAGCACCAATGTTGATATGTGGTAAAAGCAATAATCTCATTGTCTCTAATTATGTGGGTAGTTTATATTTCGTCTCATAAGGAGGTTTCAAAATAATATTACAATTACATGAAAGGACTCAAATATCATAAAATATACAATTTCCCAACTTAATTTCAATGAAATAAATAATTAGAAGTTAATCTTGTATCCAACTTGAGTGTGCTCTTGAGCCACTCCAACAAATCCACTGTTGGGAAAATGTGTCTCAACCTTACAATTACATAAGGTATTTTTAATACATAAGTGGCAGGGGGCATGGGGGGTTCCCTCCCCCCACAAGGGGTCCAAGGGGATCATCCCCCATTGGAGGGTTCAGGGGCCACGTTCCCTAATGGGGGCTTGGGGGCAATGCCCATGAAAGCTAAATTTTATTTATATTTTATTATTGTAAATTTGGACTATTCATCATTAAGCTTGAGATCTGACAATTGATATTTTGTTAGCTTGACTTACCCTGGAATCCAACCCTATTTTATGAAGGTGTTGTATTATGGCTATGTATTGTGATGTATTCTAAGAGTCTGATATTGATCATGTTGCCTCTACATATCTAGTTGGTGACACTCTTATGAGAAGCTTGCTCTACAAGTATATTGTAATCTTTGTGATTTCTGAATAACATATTGGGAAACTTTTGGAGTGTTGTTTTTTTCTCTGAAATGGTTTTCCCCATGTAAATCATTGTGTTGTGATATGCCTGATATTTATGTTTATTTATGCTTAATTTTCTATAACTGTTGTAAATATCTATAAAGTTTTTCATTATCCTCCTCTCAATATTAATGTAGGAAGTTGTTCCGCTACCTTAGCTTCCTTGTATCCCCTAGTCCCCAAAAAATATTTCATGCCACCAACCATGTGGTACCCCTAGGTCCAACCCATCATGCTAGGATATAATGGAAAATCACAACAATACCACTCATGCCAAACATGATTATGGCTTACACACACACCAAACACTAAGCATACAAATGGAATGAAAACATACACATGAATCAAGGTCACATCCAATAACATACATGGCTAGAGATGGGTAACTTATTGGATGAAAAATCCAACAACATCAAGGATGAGGATACTAGAGTAAGGAAATGAGTTTTATCACAAAATCATGAAGGTATAGCTTTTTGGACTCAAGTACGAATCTCTATCGTCAAGTGAGGAAAGTACCCAAGTGATATCCACCACCCTACCCTAAGGCTAACATGTTCTTGGTGTATGCATACCAAGTATATTCAAGAACTCTAAGTATGTCACAAACTTAATCTTAGTTAATTTTTAACCTAATCAATATATTAATTACTGCTTAATTAAATATTTTTTAGAGTAAAACATAAAATCACCTAATTAATTAATTAGGTCCCCGTTTTACTGTATTACACTTAAGCTAAACTTAGGAGTTCTTTTCTATTTATAGGTCATGTACTTTTTTGTCTCATAGCATAGGATGAGGACACTTTTCATGATATAGTTTAATCCTTACCTATGGTTTCATCTAGGGTTTTTTAATTTTCCTTTTATAAGGATTCATTATTCACTATTATAATCATCTACATTAATCTAATATTCATTCAATATAGAAGCTAAATTACAAATTCCTTTTGGATCAATTTATTTCTCAA
>VDFB02355744.1:0-49670 GCA_007258455.2 Sequoia sempervirens | reverse complement strand
TTCAACTTTCAAACCCTTTAGGAGAAGCAAATATCCTTGAATGAATTCACATGCCCTTGCTTTCCCTTGGGATTCATGTCCTTAGAGGTTTCTAGGAATTTGGATTTCATCTCAATTTTCTCTTACTAAAGTCAACATTAGGAAACCTTTGCCTTGATTTCCTCAATTTCCACATAATGCATTATGTGGGATGAAAGAAAATTAGGACATTGGACATTCAAATTGAGAACTAATCAAGAATTTTTTGTGGTAAAAAGAATCCATTAAGCAAATATTAAGTCAATTGGAACCCACACATGTGCTTGTGTATCTTTTGATCGTATGGTTTTTCATGCAAACATTGGTCTTTTGGGTTTTGAACTACTCTTAGAGAAAAGCATGTTCTTCACTATCCTATTCTTGTAAACAAGTCCTTCCTAGGTTCATTTAGGATCAAATCAAACACTTCATCCATCCCAAACATCTATCAAAATCCATCGCACAAACAACTTTAGAGCTTTAGAAACATCATTAACTAGACTTAGGTACATCCTTAAACCAAATCAAAATCATTTATTTAGTTAGGTGTGTGGGAATGCATCCTTTCTCATACATTTAATTGAATTAGCAATCCTTTGAACAAATTCATCCTAAGATCACATCCAACATCTTAGGGTTTACAAGTTCATTATCCAATCAAACCAATTAAAATCAAACCCTAAGTCTAGCATTGATCCAAGGTCCCTAAACGTTCAACACTCATATCATTTACCCATTTCATCCTTCATCTCATCATTATTCCTAAGAACCTTAGAGGTCACTTTTGCAACAAGGTCAAAACACAAGAAGAACATGGAATATAAACTTGATCCATACATCATGAGTAAACCAAGTCAACTGAACTTTCAAAGCCTTAAAATGTTGATTGATTATCAACACTCACATCTATACAATCTGTACATGGGATCATTATCTCCTACAAACCTTGATGTTATGACAAATGTGAGTATGCCTAGTCAAAAATTTGGAACACCTTTCCTGATGATAGATTTAAATATGAGCCCAAACCTAAAAATCTATCAACCGAACAATTAAGGCATGAGTCTTCAAACGAACAAAATCATCCCACCAAGTCCATACATGCCAAATGTGAATATACTAAGTACAAGTTTTCCAAAGCATGAACATTTCAAATCCACACTTGTAAACTTTTGGGATAGATATACATGTTCCCAAAGTCCAAACAAGATGTTAATCTAATTCCAAGACACAAAGTACCATGCAAAATTAAAGTTACTCTAACCAAGACAATGTCTAAATTTCAACCTATAATTCCAACCGGAATACATCATCCCAAATCCTAACATTCTTTCCAAAATCAATCGATCCAAGGCAATCCATCAAGCACCAATCAAATCATTGCATCAAATCCTCCAAATATACCATTGATATCACAACAATAGATGGTATCCAATCAAACAACAATGTCGATCCCGACAAATCAGAACACCTACCTCCCCAAGGACCCATCACCTCACCATTCCAACAATCACTTCGATCATTCCGACCACCACTCTCACACCCATCACATCTCAACCCCTCACTACCATGATCGCTCCAAGTGTATCTCAACCACTTGTCACTGCATCCAACACAATTCCAAATCCACCACCACTACCACCTAAACCAAACACAACAAGCCAATATAGTAATGTGCTAAAAGCTTACCAAGCCTTCCAAAAAGCACTCCAACAGTACCAAGTTTCTCAACAAGCTGCTCAGGCTACCCAACTCCCAAGCCGCGCAAGCTACTCAAGTTTCCCAACAAACACAAGCACATACATGAAAAATGATAACTATTGGGGACAATGATCAGGATTCGACCAATGACCATGTTGAAAATGTCCCTACATCACCTAACGAGTTAGAGGGAATCTCTCAAGAATTCGTTCCAAGGCATGATCAACATATTTCACCAAAGTCTAGCAATGGTCCTTTCCAAGACATATTAACATCCTTCGACCTCATGATTGCCGATATTGAAGGACTTTTCAACTCAACATTTCATCCAAGTCCACTAAAAAATGAAGAGGATATTGATCCAATTCCCATGCCTAATGATGACATCCGAGAACCATTTATAAGCAATCATTCCTTTGAAACTGACCCATGTCAAGAATTTGATCCAAAGCATGTCAAAGGTGATTCCAAAATTATTCAAGATCAAGAATATGTATCTCCAAGATACTATAATGATTTACTAGACTCTCTCCTATCTATACAAGATGATCATGTCCACATAGCACATACTCCTTCAACTACCCATGAGATGCTTTCTTTGGATGGACACGTAGATGATCTTCATTCAGAGCAGGACTCCTTTACTCTTGATATTATTACACAAAAAGAACAAGTTATTGATTCCTACAGTCAAACTGAGTTGTCAACATCAAGATCAGATATATCCCAAATTCAAACTGAGGACATCATGTATGAAGATATCCAACATTATCCACTTAAGGAAACATGTCAAACAGAATAGGATATTTTGGAGTCAGCAGAGCAGCAAATTCCAATAACATCATCTGCGGTGGTCATTTATCAGAGAATACATTCTAAACAAGAGCTCTCAGAATAGGAAGAATCAAAGCATGAAGGTAATATTTCCATAATACCGGGGGCAACTATGTCTTAAGCAAACGTTAACATAGGGAGCACAAAGAGTCCTGATGATGAAACTAATGTCAATACTACAACCAACCACATCACGAATCTTCATCCACCCATTATCCCATCCATGAATTGGGACCAACATCAAAAGAAATATTTGAATCAAAGCACAATGAACTTTATCAAAGCAAGAGAAGCTGAGAGGAATAATGGACAAATCAAATACGCATGGATACCAAAACATACAAAGAAAGATTATCCCTATCAAACTCCATTAGTCAAAGAAACTACGGGGAAAAATAAAAAAGGGAAAACTATCCATCAAAGATGTCCACAAAAGAAAAAGAAAGCTTTCAAGCAACATACAAAGTGTATCAAGCATTTGATCCTAATTCCATGCACACTTCCATATCCACCCATCATTGCTCATCTTCCCAAGTTTGGAGAGTCAAAGGTTCCAAGCTATCAACCAATCCATCTTTATCCCTAAACACACTCCATCCACGCATCCATGCATAATGCTCCACCCTCACATCAATTCATGTGTTGGAAATGACCCCTTCATCATAAGGATTTAGAAGGCACTCTATCACGACAAAGACAAATTCAACTGTAATAATGAAGTAGATCAAGAATCCCAAAATGCATCTAAGTGATCTTAGCAAAGCAACTCTTCTTAGGAAGGATATCGATGGCACATTATGACGTAAGCATCTACACTCAACACCACCGTAATAACATGAATCTTTGGTGAAAACCAAAAGAAATAAAAAATATGAAAATCCAAAAAACGTAAAAGGATTTTAAAACAAGAAATTTTAAAATCATCCTTCAAAGTAAAACCACTACTGGTTACAGTACCATGATGAAAACCTAGCAAACAAGCCATGTGGAATCGAGTATTCACGCGGCACCACCAGTGAAAGCATGTTATTCCATCCATAATAAATCTAGCATTTCATCCATCTCAGCCATAATAAATCCATTCATGAACCATTTATCCAATCCATTTTCATCCATCTACATCCATTTGCATCCATCATCCAAGTTATCTTGATCTTGATGAAATTTTGGGGCACACTTCACGCTTGCTTATGGTAAACATCTTGGCATGGGCCGTTTTCATTAATCCTATCCTATGCAGCATTATCTGAGCCATGAAACATTATCCAAATGAGCATTATGAACACCTTATCTTATCACAAGATAATCCTTGGCATCCTTTGCATGCTTACCATATCCATCCATCCATACACCTATCTGAGCATCCACACATGAAATTCCATACATTGCTAGACACTGGGGATAGATATTTACATCTTGCTTCGAGAATAAATCTTGATCTATACCCTCCAACTTATGTGGTGATCCGAACATTGGAAAACGTGAAATAAACTTGGTCCAAGCATTTAAAATCCAAATCACTATCCCATGGCATATTTTGACAAGTGGATGTTCCTTATCAAGCTTCATCCTTCATCGAACATCAATCTAAGCAATCAGTATTAGTCGCATGTAATTTGCACTTCAAGTGTCACATCAAATCATTCAAACATCTTTTGTTCCAAATTAAGCTTCATCAATCCTGATCAATCAAATCCAATCAAAAAATCATCATCTCGGGATATCCTTGTGTTGCTTAACACTATCCTTGCATTGTTGTGTATCCTCAACAATGTTATCATCATCAATCCCTCATCATCTTTGGGATATCTTTCCCAATCCTTGTGTTGCTTAACACTATCATTGCATTGTTGTGTATCCTCAATAATATTATCATCATCATCAATTCATCAATTCGATCATCAACCTTAGCTTGTTTTTTTAGAAAAATTCCAGAAAAAGCACTAATATTGTCAGACACATCCATATCCAAATCATAAAAATTGTGTGAAAAATAAAAAAACAATAAGAAGTCAAAAAAATCCAAAACATCTAAAACATATCAAACAAATCCAAAAACACTCAAAAAGTCAAAAAACATCAAAAACATGGAACCAACTACATCATCTTTTGAGCTTAAACGTAGGGTAAGGATAATCTTTTGACGTACTCTTCGCATATCAAACCAAAAACATCTATAAAATATCATAAAATCCAAAACATTCAAATTAATAAAATCCAAAATAGCCTCAAACATTCCAAAACGCTAAAACATCCAAATATTTAAAAATCCATTCGCTCTATCTCACTTTCACTCAAAATAACTAATCATCCAATAATAAAACCACTGCCACCTTCATCCTTTGGTAACAATAAATAGAAACAACCACAATAATCAACAAAAGCAAGCTTCAAACAAAAAATCAAAATTGATACAACAAACGCAAAATCAAACTCTTGATCATTTTCAAACATGTCAATAAACCTTATATCAATAGCCTATCAATCAACTTATCAAGCTATCATCATCCTATACAATGCATTGTCCTAGGATATATTGTTCTGACAATGGGCATCATTTTGGATATCACTTGGATTCTTATCCTATCAAAACAAATCCCTTTGGCTAAAGGTATGAAGAACATTGGATTTTATGTACTTTGATCTCCCCCTTGATTTATCTTACTCCAAGGCCATTCCAAGGACCTCTCGATGATATCCAAACAATCAATTTAGAGAGATAGGAATGGGGCAACACTCATTATCTTTTTTCTATTGTGCTTGTTGGATGTTCTTGTAAAATAACCTTGGCGAATACTTGCTTTGATAGATATGTATGGAGGGTATTTTGGGCAACTTGTTGACTATCGCAAGGATGGTTTTACCTTTCTGTGTTTTGGTCCGAGGTGTCTGAAATTTCTGAAGTACATCCTAGCAAGGTTTTCGTATGTCAGGATTGAACAAGGATACTCTTATCTCTTTTTCAATTCAAATTTCATCACACTAGGTACCACGCCATCTTGGTTCTTTATACCCTGATGCATCGTGATCTATGTGTATTATCAAACATAAGGTAAGTATCCCTTTTAAAAGTCCCAATCCTTGATAAGCGAATCATCATCATCATCATCATCATCTTTAATAAAGTCTTGTCAGATCATGGACTTGTTCGATCCTCTTGTCATCATCTCATTTCTTCTTTCTTCTCTCCACGCTAACATAACATCACTAATGCATCCATCATGCATCCATCTTGCATCCACAAACCATTAGCATATCACATATCATTCATATCATACATAATAGGAAACACCGATCATTTCAATAGGCATTGCATTTGCATCATCAAATCTGTTAGTTTAAGCATCTACATAAAACATTCATTGCATAATCATATAGGCATCATCACATCATCCATCTCATGTGCATCACATTGTCATTTAAGTTTTTTAGGATAATATAGATTGGTTATTCTAAGCATCTTAAAACCATCTCATTTGCATCATCATCATAACCATCCTTACGTCCACTTTGAACCTCTTTATCGTGATATCAACCCTCAAATCGAATATTTTCGCTCAATCTCTCGAGGGGGCAATGTACTAGTGTATTTCTTTCCATTGGGGCATCCGAAAAAAATAAGAAATTTTTTGAATTTTGATCACGGAAATTTTGTTCTTTGAACCAACGCAACAAGTACATTGCTTCAAAGAGGGGCAAAATGTAGACATACGAAATTAGCATCATTCACATTCATCCATTCATGAGGTAAATCAAATTCATTAAATTTAGTCTCCTAAGGTTATCCATTTAAATTAAATAAATCAACTTTGTTTAATTTAAGTCTCACATCACCCTTTTAGTTAAATAAACCAAACTTTATTTAATTGAACCCCAAATTCATATTTCATCCCTTTTGATTTAAATAAAACCAAAGTATTTAAGTCAAATTGGTCAAAAGAATCTAACATCATCTTAACTAATCTAATCCTGATTAAATCTAATCCAATCACCCATCACATCCTCTAGCTTTTCCCACTTGCACCAATAAAGCATTTTAATTCATTTATTAAAACCATCATTTTCCCTCAACAAAGCATCTTTGGGAGAATATTCCTCAAGTTTGAATTTAAAATCAAGTTGACTTGTCCCATCCACCATGGCCATAACTTCCCTCTTATATGTCCCCCACTAGGCATTTAATTCTCTTTTTCTCCCTCCAACAAGCCAAATTTGAATTTGAAAAAGGCCAACCAATCTCATTTATTGGCACATTGACCAAAACTTGCACATTCCTCAACCATTCACAAGGTGACAAGTGGCTCCATCTCATTGGCTAAAACATTATCCCGCATTGCTCTTTTTTGAACACTCTTTCAACTTGACAGTCTATAAATGGAAGTTTCATTCTTCAAAAAATCATCCACAATCCTCATACAAAGTTACTCTCTTCAATGGAGAGCTAATTTTGTCCACTCCAAAACTTCACAAGCTCCACAATCTTAGGCATAAATACATCATTGTCATTTGAATCCATGTCATATTCATAGCATTTCATAAGCAATTTCATCATTTAGCTTATCTAAAGGGGTTGGGAAAGGGCTATTTTCCACATGAAAATAGCACCAATCCCCCCATAGGATCAAGTATTTGCTTTGTTTTAGAATATGAATAGTTATCTTTGTTTGTATTTGCTAAATTATTTCATATTTTTCCTTGTTCTTTAACAATGCAAATTGATTTTATGGGGATTCTTATTCTAACCTTGCATTTTTGGCTTAACAATGTGATTTGTTTGCTTTGTTCATGCAAGTTTGGATTTAGGGATCACAGGAATGACCTGGGAAGAATTCATAAAAATTGATCAAATTTGACTTGGGAATTTGTAACCTAGGGTTTTACACCAACCTTGTAGGTCTAGTAGGAGATTGAGTATGACTAAAGCCACTCTTGGTGCTTCAACCTCTCGTGCAAGCCCTAGTGTAAACCCCCCTACAACAGAAGAAACCATAGAAATTAGCTCTTCTAGGATAGAGCACTTAGACAAAGAAAGTTCTTCCCCTGATTCTAATGATGATGTTCCACTTGGCATTCTAATGAAAACTAGGGCACATAAGAGAGAGGCAGAAATGAGAAAAGGAAAAGCCAAAAGACAGTCGAGAGAGAAAGAGGTGTCAAGCTCTAAGAAGAGAAAGGTTGACACTGTTCATCTTGCAACCAAAGAAAAACATGAGAGCCCTCCTAGGAAAGAAAGACCAGCAAACTAGCCTTTGGTATGCCTCCGTAGGAGAGCCCTAAATCTCGAAAAATATCACAAGGGACAAAAAATCTCCAATGGGGTAGGAGAATGTTGAGGAAGAGGATATATTTAAGACAACAACAAACATAACATTGGCCGATCTTGCCAACATTGCAGAACAAGTCAAAAATCAAGAGTATGAGAAAAATCAAGATTTCCTGCAACAAGAGGTCTTGCAGCAAGAGATCCTACAACAAAATCCGAAATGAGAGCAAGAGCAGGAGTCCTTGCAGCAGCAACAAGAATTGAGAGAACAATCAATACCCCTACAACCAGAATTGATGGGACAACCTGAATCCTCGCAATTAGTACCATGTGAAGAGCAAGCATCAGTGCCAAAAAAAATGTTGGAAGGAATACATAACCCCCCTAATTTTTCAATGCACAAGGTAGCCATGCATTTATGGAAAGAGATGCAAAGAAGAGAAGAGGAATGGAAGGAGGAAAAATATAGATTGAAAAGGAAATTCAAAAGAGAGATGATGAAATTGAAGATAAGGATGCAAAAATTGCCACCTTGAAGAAGAAGGTGGATGATATGGTAGCCTTGGTACCATAGATTTTAGAATGCAGGACCCCTCCAAGTGTCTGTGCTCTGCACTTGAAGGAGAAATATCTTTCTTTTAAGCTAGCCAAAATTGTTTCAAGTTTGAACTATTCTATTGAGACCCCTATTGATTTTTTCAATGCTTATCGGGTTGCTTCCCCTAAAATGAAGAATTTGTTGTGTGAGTTTTATTTGCATAATTATGCTGTAACTCAAGACCATGATTGAAATCCACTGTTGTATGTTGGAGATGTCCAATTAAGGGCATTTATGTCCTAGGTGCAAAATGAGATTAGTTGGGGTCAACAATATTGGGCTTATAAGCAAATGGAATCCAACATCCCCCTATCCATTAGGGATAAATCAAGGAATCCAAGGGATATTTTAAGGGAATGGCACAAAATACTTTTCAGACCTAGCTATGGTAATAGGATTATGCCTTGGATAGAAGTAGTTTATAGTGAATATGAGGCAAAGGAAAAAGAGAAAGAGGAAACTATCAAAAGATACCTCTCACAAAGATGGAACAACCTAACTGATGATCTCAAGCAGATTGACCCTCATTCCATCTAGAACTATGCTACAACTCTTAAAAGAATTGACAAATATATTCACATTGGAAGGACAAAAGGGAGATTCTGGCTTCCCCTAACTTTTCAACCACCCATCCTAATGTGGCTTGTACCAAACTTCAGGTTCTACCAATATGATATTGCTGTAGAGAGACAGACATGGAGCAAATTGGACAAATTGAGAGGATTATATTGGGACCCTAATTCATGCACAACACACTCTGATGTGGGACAATTTTCAATTGAAAATTTCAGAACATTGACCAAGTAGAAGAACAACCCTTCCCTTGCTGGAGGACCAACAAAATCTTAGGTTGGGGGGAGTGATGAGTCTAGTTTATGGCCTAATTTTGGGTAGAGTTTATGATTTAGTTGTTGAAGTTATCATGGAATTTGATGTTAAGTTTTGATAATTTTATGATATTTCCTCAAACTATAGACATTGGGCTTAATCTTATTTCTGCAAACCTTTAGTGAAAATGGCATGTTATATGGACTATCTATATTAATTTTACATGTGGTTAATGAATATTCTTTAAGGTGGTTATAGATATGCAATTATTATGTGTACTAACATTGTCATGTAGATATAATTTGAGGATGCTAAATTGAGGAAGACACGGCCAGTTGGGCATGCACCATAATGTCCAACAAGGGTATCATTCAAAGGTCAAAGGAGGAGGAGGACAGGAGATTCCCCATGCAAACTGAATGTAATTGCCTTGTAGTGGTCTTTATTGATGTTGAGAAAACATGCACATTATTGTAGAGCTAAATTTGCGGTTGGACATGCACGTCTTACCAGATTCCATGCATGTGTAACCGCTACCCCACTTTCTCCATCTTCCCTAAATGGTATCCTCCTAGTTCATGGAATTGATTTCCTTGTTTAGTTGGTAGTATAAATAAGGATTAGAAGCTCCTTCCCTGGAGGTTGTGTAATCTAATATTGTACTTGCACTCTTAATATTTTTAGCAATATAGTTATGCTATTCTTTTGTACTCATGAATTCCAGTGAATGAAATGAAATTCTAAGTTTGAGCATCTGATTTCTCATTAGTTTTAGAGGATACTTATCCAAGGGGTCCCACTTGGTGAGTAATCTGGCCTTTAGCTTAGTATTAGTTTAGTATTACTTTATGTTCAATAATTAGTTAAGAATCTGGCACTGATTGTTCCTGCAGCCACTAGAATTCCATTTTGTGATTGTTCCTACAGACAGAGTAGTGTCTTGTTTGTTTGCCCAAATTTTCATTTATGTCATGCATTTCAGCTTGGTGTAGTTGTTGATTGATGATTAGCATTTATGTTATTCCTTTCTAGGAAATTTACTTTCAACATTGTGTCTTTCTTAGCTGTAGAGTGAAAATGGCTACTTTGGGTTCCTTGTGCACATATTGTGCTGACCCATTTCAAGTTCATGTCACTGGGTTGACAAGTTAAATGCACCTTCACAATGATTGAAATGGCTATTCAGGTTAGGTGTACAATCTCTGAATCATGATTGTAAAGGCCTAGTTGTTAAATCATTGTAGGAGGTTGACAACATATGTGTTGATATGATGAGTTTCCAAGTGCTTTTGAGAAATAGCAAAGACAGAGTTGTGTGTGTTCAAAATGTGCTCTAGTTTGTGCTCCGTATTTCTTTTGTGTTGATCCTATACTTGTGCAGATCTTAAGTATTGTTTATGGGAATTTTTGCATGATATATCCTGGTTTGTAGCTTCTAGTTTGATGAAGAGTGGAAGTTGTGTTCACCGATGTGGGAACTGGTTTGACAATGTTGTTTGTTTGTGACAAGGAGAAATGTATCTGCTTTGTAGTCCTCCACTATTTTGTTCCAGGCCTTATGGATTTGGTAGAAGGCTTGCAATGGTGTTATCTATGTTCTATCAAAGGTGTTCATGGTTTGGTGCTCCAAAAGATGTGTTGCAGAGTTTCTGTGTGTGAATGTAAAGTCTGGATGGATTGATGGAAAGTGTTATGTGTATGAAGGTTGTTGCATTTGTTGCAGATGAATCTAAAGGTATCTGAGATGTTTTCCAGTGTATGGTGAAGCATGTTATGTGGTTCACATGTTATCTTCTTGTTATGGAAGAGTGTACTTCAAATTTCATTGGTGTTTTCATTAGGTTTGGCTGACCTGGTGTCTACACATCTTGCGAAGGATAAGTATCAATTAAGGAAGTGTGTGATTGATCTGAGATGTTGTCTTGGGTCTTGGTTAATTGTTGGTTTGGTCTGCTCTCATTCTCTTCCACCGCGGGAATGTTGAGTTTTCGGCCTAATTTGAATTTGTAATATGAAGTGTGTTATAAATACAATTCAAGATGTTATGATTTGATGTATCAAACATGCCACAAGTGTGAGAAGCAAGAGTGTTCGAAAGTGGATTGAGGTAGCAATACTTTAATTTTTTAGACTCCTAAAAGTAGTGAGTCGATGGTGTCTACAATCTTCTAATCAAGGCTGAGGATGTGTGTAATTTGTTGTGGTTTATTTTTTCTATTATCTTTTGTATCTGTAGACAGTGCACATCCCTTATGGATAGTGAGTCCTATCTGAAGGTAGTGAGCCTTGTATCTGAATAGTGAGTCCTTGGGAAGTGAGCCCTTTTGGTAGTGAGCCTCTTTGTAATTAATTTTCGAATTACTTTATATTGTGAGTTAATCCTCACTGTGGTTTTTCCCTTATTGGGTTTTCCACATAAATATGGTGTTTCTTGTGTTGATATTGTTTTTTGTTATTTGCATTTCATGTTCATACTTAATAATACAATAAATTGGATGTGAATATAATATTGTTTGAGATTTGTGATTAATATTGGTGAAAACTAATTCACCCCCCCTCTTAGTTGTCTTGTGCCCTTCAACACTATGTTGCAACTCACCAAACCCTTGTAATAAAGTGCTACAAATATGCGTAAAATGGCTACAATGGATGTGGTTCTTGACTCTTGCTTGTATGATTTTGATCTTGGATGAAACACTTGCTTGAATCATAAAACCTACATCACAATTTTTAGCACAATGACAAATATGATGCCACAATATCCTTGATATGATGCTTGAATCTTGATGATGCCTCCAAATGCTTGATGAATTGCTCTTGATCTCATGAACTTGACTTAGGAATGAATGCTTGAAAGTGTGTTATCTTGTTATATGAAAATGAGAGGAAGGAACCTTGTATTTATACTTATCCATGCTTAATATCTTGAAATTACACCACACCAAGCCGACATATGAATTCATTAATTAAAGGAGGCTAAATACAACCAAAATTTGAAATTAAATCTTGAAAATACCTTAAGGGGGACTAAGATGCCCTAGGTGGTGTTTAGTCCCAAGGCATGAAACTCAAGGCATAGACTCCAAAAAGGGGCCTATTTAGGTGCTTTCAAAATCAAGGTCCCAAGACGTTTGGGGGGCAAAGATTTCTTAGGTGGCATCTTAGTCTTGAACCAAAAATTAGGGACACTTAGACAGAATCATTAAACTATCATTTACCCTTTGATGTTTGTCAGGATTAGCCAGAAAAAGATATAATTCATTGGGCTTGTGGATGCAAAATAGGACCAACTAAGAAAAAATAATGATAAATAAAGCAAGGCGAGCCCAAACAAGTGTGTAAATGCAAGGGTATGCATTTTGCTACACTACATTTAGCTCCCACTTTAGTGAGAGGATGAACTTGCTTCAAACTCACACTAAAGTAGCCAACCACACAATCAAGAGGGTGGCCAAGCCCCTAGGATCAAGATCCTATGGAAAACCAACATAAGCACAAAAGAACACACATGTGAATGATATATGAAGCCATAACCAGATCTCAAACATACACCATCAAAGATAGAGAAAGGAAAAAGAAAAAGAAAAAATAGTGTGGATCAAGCTTCAACTGGTCATCCAACGCGTTGTGGACTAGGTCTAGGTTGTTTGTCCAAGAGAGGTTTACAAGTGGAATGTGTTGTCCACTATGCAGAAAAAACACACACTCACTAAGGCTAGTGAAGCTAAGTGTTCACTAGGTGAGCCCCAAGAGGTTCATATCAAATTCATACCCCCATGACTATGATAAGGACAAAAAGAAAATGCATGCTCACAAGGGCTAGTGAAGCAAGGTGTTCACTAGGTGAGCCCCAAGAGGTCCATATCAATATCATACACCCATGACTATGATAAGGACAAAAAGAAATGTATGCTTGTGTTCACTAGGTGAGCCCCAGAGGACTATATCAAAGTCATACCTCCATGACTTTAATAAGGCACAAAAAGAAAAATGCACTAGGAAAGAAGAATGTTCAAATGGATTTTTCTTTGTTCATGCAAGGTCTCTTCTTAGGGAACATCGTGCTTAATGTCTCCAAGAGAGGATAAGTGCAAGGTCTCATCTTAGGGAACATTGTACCTAATGTTTCCAAGAGAGGACAAGGAAATATCACACTCTTGGAGGAAATCAAACCCAATGACACCACCAAGAAAGGACGCATCACAAGGAGGAAAATCACACAAGGAACATGAAAACAAATACAAGAGAAATAATGCCAAAAATAATGCCAATGTATGCCTCCACTTTAAAGAAATTGCTAACACCATGCTGTGAGCAATTAATTTAAAGTAGCCAAAAGTCACGAAAAGAGGGAAAGTGAGGGTTTCAGAAACACACACAAGGACGCATGGATCTGGGGGACGTGATACGTCTCTTGCTGCAATGATATTAGGAGAGCTTAGAACCGGCTATCATTCCCCAAATACACATAGAACTAGAACAATGGCACAAAGAGAGTGGAAAGAAAAGAAAAGCCTTTGTCAACATTCAAGAGACATAGGAAAATCTCACTGCATCATCCCCAAAAAGAAAATACAAGACAAAATGAGAAGAAAGCAAAGATAATGAAAAATATTTTGGGTCAACATGGAAGAGCCATAGGGTGTCTCAACACCTTGTGTCATCCCCAAAAGGAAAAAATAAGACAAAAATGAAAAGAAAGCAAAGATAATGAAAAATGTTTTGGGTCAACAAGGAAGAGACATAGGGTGTCTTGACGCCTTGCGTCATCCCCAAAAGGAAAGCACAAGACAAAAATGAAAATAAAGCAAAGATAATTCAACATGGAAGAGACATAGGGTGTCTTAATGCCTTGCATCATCCCCAAAAGGAAAACACAAGACAAAAAATGCAAATGAAAAGTAAAGATCAATGAAAAGGCAAAAGCTTACGACATATAGAAGAATGAAGGTATAGATAGAGGAATGCACACCGAGAGAGGAAACATCCAACAATATGGGGGATCACATCACACACATGCAATCAAAATAAAAAAGAAAGAAAAATGGAAAGAAAAAGAAAAAGAAAAGATAAAAGATTGGTAAAGAACATGTGAGTCAACCATCCAATAGGTCATCTGCATCCCAGTCTTGTTCAATATATGCAGAATGAAGATCACTAGTGAGAGGGACAACATCAAGTGATATACTAGGAGAATCACCAGGTTCAACATGTGGTGCATCACTTAGTTTAGGAGGATCATCACGATTTTTATCGTCTAAGCTCATAGAAGAGGAAAATAACAAATTCAACTCATTATGCACTTGCTCATCAATTTTAGCAGTTTCTTCATCATCATCCAAGTTAACCACAATAGGAGGACGAATGATAATATCCATGGAGGGTGTTGGTCCTTGTTGTGTTGGAGACATAAATTCTATTTGTTCACCAAAATGAATAATGGGAAAATAGATGCTTTATAACCTAGGTCATAGAACACCACTTTTTTCCAATTATCATTAAAGGATTTCCTAGGAGTCCTAATTGGATTGACTATCAACCTCACAAGGTGAGTCAATTCTCAACAAGGAAGACCTAGGAAGGGGTTCTTTGAGCTTTATGGGGTTCACCACTAAGCAAAAACTTGGAAAAGACAAGTAAACATTCAACTCACAAAACCTAATAATGCAAGCTAAATGAAGGATGCAAATGATGAAATAATGCAACAAGTTGGGATATGTGTACTTGGGAAGTTTGTAAATGTGTCAAGGATTCTAGAAATGCAAAGAAGCTATCAAAATGTGTTATGGAGGACAAAGATACTGTTACTATTGTCTTAGTCCCGCTGCTTTTTTTTGGGGCAAATGCAGAATCTTCGGATGTAGGAACTGGATCTGGAATAATTTATAAAAAATACCTTCGGGAGGACTAAGATGCCTTAGGTGGTGATTTAGTCCTGTCTGGAATTTCTAGAATCTTTGAAAGTGGTCCTGAGACTTGATGTTTACACTTCCTTCTTCTTTGATCTTAGATTTTGAAACTTCCATATTTGGTTTGTAGGCTAGTTTCTATGAAGATGACAACTTTGTAATGCAACTTTGCAACTTTGCACTCCAAATGATCTTCAAGTCTTCAACCTAAATCTGCAATCAGAAACATGCAAGAGAGGAAAAACTTGTCAACTATTAGTAAATGGGGGTTTGCCTTGGTCAAACCCTTGTTGGTAATTATACCTTGAAATGAAATAGAATAATGAAGGGAAATTATGAATGAACAAAGTACTATGTTGCAACTCACCAAACCCTTGTAATAAGGTGTTGAAAACATGCTTGAAATGGCTACAATGGATGTGGTTCTTGACTCTTGCTTGTATGATGTTGATCTTGGATGAAACATTTGCTTGAATCATAAACCCTACATCACAATTGTTAATACAAAGACAAACATGATGCCACGATATCCTTGATATGATGCTTGAATCTTGACGATGGCTCCAAATGCTTGATGAATTTCTCTTGATCTCATGAAATTGCCTTAGGAATGAATGCTTGAATGCTTGTTATCTTATTATATGAAAATGAGAGGAAGGAACCCTATATTTATACTTATCCATGCTTAATATCCCAAAATTATACCACAACAAGCTGACATATGAATTCATTAATTAAAGGAGGCTAAATCCCACCAGAATTTAAAATTAAATCCTGAAAATACCTTAAGGGGGACTAAGACACCCTAGGTGGTTTCTTAGTCCTGAGGCATGAAACTCGGGGCATAGACTCCAAAAAGGGACCTATTTAGGTGCTTTCAAAATTAGTGTCCCAAGACCTTTGGGGGACAAAGATTCCCTAGGTGGCATCTTAGTCCCAACCCAAAAATCAGAGACATTCAAACAAAATCATTAAATTATCATTTACCCTTTGATGTTTGTCAGGATTAGCTAAAAATATATATATAATTCATTGGGCTTGTGGATGCAAAATGGGACCAACTAAGACATAAATAAGGATAAATAAAGCAAGGTAGGCCCAAACAAGTGTGAAAATTCAAGGGTATGAATTTTTCTACACTATAGTTTAATTCACCAATGGTTTTTTTTCTTCATTTGAAAAAAGGTTTAATTTGCCAACAAAATAATTTTTTTTGGTTTGAAAACATTTTTGAATTGCCAACAAAAATATTTTATTTGGTTGAGAACAACTTTAATTTGCTAATAGAAATATCTTGTTGGTTTGAAAACATGTTTAATTCACCAACAAAAATATTTTATTGGTTTTTAAAAAAATACAATCTCCAATAAAATTAATATTTTTATCAGGAAGTATACAAGATTTTCCAGGATTTTATACCTTCGTTGGGGGGGTTGTTCTTAAAGTTATCCTTGCTCTCTCCATATATCACTTCTTATCTCTATATTTATCTTTTCTCTTCATATCTCCCTCTCTCATTCTCTCCCTCTTCTTCTCTCCTTCTATCTCTCCCTCTCCATCCCTCTGCATATTTATCTCTTCATATCTCATTATCCCTCTCTTGCTCCCCCTCTCCCTTTCCTTCCCCATTTCCCTCTCCATTTCCATCTCTATCTCTATATTCTTACCTCTCTCTCTATGATAAACATAATGTGAGCATGCTATAACACACTTGTGTTATAACAGGACTCGCATTATGGCTCAGTATTGACCATCCTAGGCCCAATCACTACTAAGCGATAATAACATTCTTTGAAAAACGTCATGCATCCAAAAGGTGTTAGAAATCTAATTTTTAACTTGAAATAACAACTACTCGCAAGAATAAAAATGTTAGAAATTCAAAAATATCATGTACACAAAATATTAGATAATAATTTAAAATTAATTAATTAATATTTAAAAATAAAATTTTAAAAAATTAATATTAAAAAAAGTGGTCTATGAAATTTTTTAGGGTGTGGGTGAGAAAGTTGTACTTAAATATGGAGAATTGAAAATTTTAAAGCTATGGTAGTCCACACACCACCTTATGGAATTTTTTAGTCTAGAGTTTCCTATATCATTCTAAAGAGAACGCCTTTAAAAGTGGTGTTTTCCATTATGATGTCCATTACAAGAATGAAAAATACACAAATTAGGGTGAAGTGGATACTGCAACAATAAAAATTGTTGAATTGGATATGGCTCTTGGAGGCTGCACTATGCAACATACAAGTTTTTTTATTATACTTTTAGCCTTGTATCATACCCAAAAATGGATTTATTGTGTCAGGATTTAACCACATCAAAGAAAAAACATATGCACTATTCACTTATTTCCCTATAATAGAACACATGTTGTGTGTGTTAGAGAGATAGTGATTTGATATTTGGAATAAGTATATTGTCTACACCCATTGTCAATCTACAAGAGAAATGTACAATAGGAAAGACAAAATAGAATTTTTTAGCCACATAAGATGACCATTGAACTTGTATAGGAGAAAAGAAAAATCATAGACAAGCTTGCAAAAGCTAAGAAATTATAATATGATTCTTTTGTTCAAAATAAATTACATATAACAATGGACATAGAAATCCATGTTTTGACAGTAATGACATTTTCAAGATTTATCAACAATAATAATAGCAATTGTAACAATAAAAATAAATGTTTAAATTTTGCTAAGCCATTTAAATTAACGAATTTATCATATTAAATTTGAATGTGTCATAACTATTAAGTCAAAAATTAGAAATAAAAGTGACAAGGGGTATGTCCCACTGGACTTGTTAGATTGTGTAATGGCACAAATTTACACCCCTAGGTAAATTTTCCATTTAATTTTCCCCACCTTAGAAAATGTAAACCTGATGATGCAATTTCACCGCCACCACCTTGTCCCTTCCACTTGGCTGCATTGTTTTGCATCGGTGAATGAATTTTTTTCAGGAACGCACATGCACCATGTGGAAATATGCACGTTGTGTTGCCATCTTAACAAGATTCCTGCCTCTAGAATTGACAGAAATGTCATGTCTTCCATTGGTTGCAAAGAGTAACATTCCCTGTCTCGACCAACGAAATTCAACTTGTTACCTCCATTTTTCCTATTCAAACTCACTTCATTCCTCTCTTCTAGATTTTGGATGCAATTTCACACATTCTAGCTCTTGATTCTCACTCTCTTAACTCTATTCTTGCTTCTACACCATTGTTCTTCTTACTGCAAGCTCCTCATTTGGCTCCAACATCACGTTCTCGTTGCAACACCATTGCTATCGAAGGATTGTCAAGCTTCATCTTCTCTACGTAGTGGTTTCAATCTCTTGTTTTTTCTATTGGCCTTAAGAGCTCATAGTTGGGAAGGTAACATTGTGTTTTTCTACTTAGTTGCATCATCTTGTTTATTAGATAGCATTCCAATTGCCTTTACTTTCTATCTAACTTGGTATCACTTCCTTTCTATTTCCTTTATCGATTTCTATACTTTGTGGCTATTTGGTTATTTGTGGAGATGGGAACACCAAAACAGGGGTCTGATTGAGGTAGACCTTGAATACAACCCAACATTTTTCTTGTTTCTATGTGTGTAGGTGCATTCGAGTGGAGCTAATTAAAGAATCAAGTTATCGGAAGCATGGTACCTCTTCCTACCTTCTCCTTGTCATTTCTAGCATAGTTCTTTTTAGTGTCCTTTTTGTTGTATTTTTTGTTTTTATACTTTTTTATTCTTTGTCAAAATGTAAAACATCAAACAATTAGGTAGTTAGTAGGTTCTTAGTGTTTTTGTCTATTTTCTAGACCTCTATTTGTACAGGGCGCCAACACGTCGCACTGGAGTCTGAGATACGTGTTGTCATCCTCAAATAGTGAGTTGTCTAGGTAGTAGACCGAACCTTTGAAGTTGGCTCTTCTAACTCTATAAACATTTGGTTTTAGCAGAAGGAAAGTGGCAAGTTGTTTGGCCTTCCTTTTCAGCCTTAGTACCTTTTCCTTTTCAATCTATCTAGCAAACTTGATGTAGTTTAGGGCAACATGTTCCTTGGGGCTCTCCCGTGACCTGGAGTCCTAGGGATGATGGGTCCCCCTTCTCTATAGATTGTAAGTGTGAAATTTAACACAAAATTAAAAAATTAGTGAATAAAATACAAACTCCAAACTGGATCACACACTCACCTTTGATAGAGTGAAAACTTGAATTGCATAAACATAATGAATTGAAGACATAATTAAAACCAAAATGCAATACCTCTTGACAATAAATAAATATGCTCTTGCCAAAGATTGAATATTTGTTGCTCACTTTAGCATCTATTTGTTCCAAATGAGGATGAAGAAATGATATATTTGATCTCAATTGAATGATTAGGATGAATCATGAGTTTACCTCCATTAATGGTGGACCATGGAATGGATGTGGAGAGGTGGCAACTATCACTCATTTTCATGGAAGTAATTAAAGTTAGTTATCTCATTTAATTAACTAGTTATTTTTTAGTTGAATGTATTAATTAATTTTGATTAATGAGTAAGTTATGTTGATTGATGATTTAATTAATTTGATTTGTTAACTAAATTGATTGATTAGTTAGTTATATAGGGTGTAAGTCTTGATTTCTATTAAATTATTTGTAGACAACAAATTTATTTGGATTTATTTTAATATTTGAACATGTGTAAAAAATGATTTATTATGTGGTATAGAGATGAGCATATATGAGATTTGAGTATCTACACTAATTTAATAATTTATATAAAGACTTCAATTATTTAATTAAATATGGGTAAAAGCACAAAGCTATGTTACACTTTCAACCAACTTATCAACACAACTGAATTTAAGTATTTCTAACTAAAAATCAATTTTGTTAAACATATGATCTAGTAAGATTCATTCTAGCTAAGTAGATACTTCCACAACTTTTCAACTAAAATTGTTGGCATATGGAGCACCACTTTGAGTCCAATTTACCAAAAAATAAAAATTATTTGAAAAACTTGAAGTTTTAATAACTCCTACTCATGCAAATAATATTTTTTTAAAAATATAAAAATACCTTTTTATAGATCCATAAGTGTAGTTTTCAAAATTATATTTATTTTAATAGTTTGATTATTATTTATATTTAAAAGTTGGATCAGTCTTGGCCATTTCGTTTATAAAGTGTGACACAACTTTATGCTTTTATCCAAATATATTATATAAAATGTACAAAATTGATGCTTCCAAAATCAAATTCTATAATCAAAATATTCAACTCCCAAATACATACCTTTTTTTAATATAAAACAACACATTAAATATCAGATGTACTTACCCAAGAAAACAAAAAAAATGTTTACCTTCATATCATAATTGTTGAACTATTATAACAATATAGTAATATTTTTAATTATTTATTTTTTAATAAACCAATTTTTTACTTGTTATTACTCCTAGAAAAATAATTTATCCCATGTCCCTGGATGCAACTCCTTAAGTGTGTCTTTTGGAGTGTTCCCATGCAATTTTTTAATAATGGGAGCAAAGATGGCAGAAAAATATGATTTAAGTAAAGGTTGGATTGAGGTTACACATGGTTCACATATTAACAAAGAGAGAAATACATGAAATTGGAATACCATCACAAAATTTATTATGCTTTCAAATTTCTAGCTTTGCAATATATGAGAGAGAAATACATGGAAATGAAATAACATCAACAAATTAATGATGCTTTCAAATTTCTTGCTCTGCAATATATAATAAAAAAAAATTATCAAGGGAAAAGTTAAGCCTAAACATTCATCTATGCATTTTTTTATGTTTTCATATACATCAACCAAAGTAGGTTATTGTTACATATACCAATTTTAAAGAATTGTCATTCCAAACTTTTTATTAGATTTGTTGAAGAGTTGGTAGAAATATTAATTTAGGTACTACTACACATGAATATGAATGAAGGCTTCAAGAAAAATCAAACAAGTTCACTATATTATTTTCAAATGCTAACATTATGATATTTAATTTATCCATTCAGTATGGTCATCCTCTAAGCAAGACCATTGCTGACATTACATTGTTTGGGATGATAGCCAAACAGTCAGTATAGAGAGAAATGAGAAGCTCATATATAGCAACAACAATGAATGAGCCTCTAAAATTGTATCTTTGTTTGTAGATGCAATAACTTCTTTTTTTAAGATTCTTTATTATCTTAGGGAAATTGAATGAATCTTGCAATGAATATATTAGTTATATAATTTAATTTGTGTATATGGCTATTCTTTATTTCAAGGATTAAAAAAGTGATCAATTTGTTTAAATAAATGTAAAGATGATAATCTTACAACAATTATTAATCTTAATTCATTGTCAATTGATTCTATTGTAATTTAAATGTAAAATTTTAAATCAAATATTCATGGGTTATAATGAATTAGGGAGTATGATTTAAAATGTTTTAACTCATATAACATAAATGATAAATTGAAGTGCAAAAAAAATGAATATTAATTTTTGAATTTTGAGGATTAAAATTGTACGTGTGATATTGATGTAATATTTAGGTAGAAAATGAATGTCAAAATATGGTGAAAATAGACATAATGAATGCAAAAGTATAGTTATATGCAAATATGGATAAAATAAGGCAAAATAAGCAAAAAAAATATGTAGAAAAAGAATAAACCCAAATTTAGATAACAAAGATAATCAATTATATCATCACTTTAACCTTATTAAATAATTATTTTAAATGCTTTAATTTAGGAGAAGATGATTTCTATTGTGATCCAACAACTTCCCTAAGCTATTTTTAAGGTATTTTTAAATAGTGTCATTCATTACTTGTCATTAGATATCAAAGATTACAACGAACCAGGTTGTAGGAGCTTGCCACTTAGTAGATTAAATCTATACCTTGAAGATCATTTTTTTATTATTCTAGATCAACCCATAAAAAAATGTAAATTTACATAAATCAAAACATTAATTTCTATTTAAGAAATTAATTTTAACATCCATATTTTGTAATACCTAACTTCCTCCTTTAATTTCACATTTATCTCAATTCAACTATTAATTTCATTAAATCTAAGTTATTTAATTGCATGTATTCATTTAAAGATTTATGTAAAAGGATTTGATTCCCTTACATTATGTTACATCGCCTCACTCTATACAATATTGTGATAGGAAATTAACCCTAATTCACACCCTAACTCTAACCTTAAATCTAACAATAAATTTTAAACCATTATCCTAATCATAGACCTATTTTTAACCCTAACTATGGTTGTGATGTCCAATATCCATAATTATAGTTGTAACTCTAACTAACTCTAACTGTAACAATAAAGAATTGTAGTGACATTAAAAAACAATATCTATGAATTAATATAGAGAAACAATATCTATGAATTAATATAGAGAATAAGATTTGGAATAAAGATATTAGATGAATAAGATTATATCTATTAATCATATTTTAGTGATTTTTATTAGTAATATTTTTTTATTTTACTTTTATTTTTGAATAGTAACTATAATTTTTATCTTATTCTTAATTCCTATTTGTATATTTGTATTTATGTATGTTTTGGAGCTAATAAAATTTGAAAAATAAAAAAAATGGCAATGTCAAATGATTTATAAAGTAAAAATGAAAAAATGTTAAAAAAAATAGTCTACCTTACTTTCACCCCAAACTTCTCAAAATTATGTTGAACAAAAATAATTTTTTACAATTTTTAAAGTTAAATATTTAACATATTCACTTTAAAATTCTTGGGTGGAGAAGGATCATTTTGAATCCAATTCTCAGGTGGTGGTGTGTGCTTCCTTGGATTCTATTACTTTCTGTCACATTCCTAGAGAATGGAATGGAGTTGTGGATTGTTTGGCCAAATGGGCCTCTGATCATGTGCAAAATTGGAACATTGTGGATAGGGGTCAATTACCCCCAAATTTGTCTCAACAGTCGGACCACTTAGTGGAGATTGAGAGATATGTAATACCTTTGTTTTGTACTATTTTGTTTTAGTTTGAATAAATTTTTACCTCTCTTTTAATTAAAAAAATAATAATTAACTAACAAAATGAACTGATTGCAATAGTACTATTCTACTATGAATGTCTCTAGGAAAATTCAGCGTCAACAATTCACCAGGGGAAAATTCACCGCCATGGAAAATTAACCGCCAAAAATTCATGCAATTAATTTTTCGCACCGTGAATTGTCATGTCAATGAATTTTCCGTCAATAAATTTAACGATGAATTTACTGTATGCCACTATGAATTATATAAACTGTGTTCAGAGTTCACACTGCAAATTTGTGAGATGCTTTTTCATCATAAATCTGTTGAAATGAAGTTTGCCCATTGAAAATGGGCTGCCCAAAACATTTGAAAATGCACAGAATCAGATCCTAACTGCCTGGGGACAAAAATATAAAACAGCAATGAGTCCAAAATAATACATTGAAAGGATATTTCTCCACTGCTGATTGTCCGATTCAAATTCACTTTCAAGAAGAAATCTTTTTAAATCTTTTCTTCTTTGTAAATATAAGAGAGTGCAGATGGTCCCAATGTATTTTATATTTTATTTTGGATAACAACAGCTGCGGCTGTTTTTTTAAGGATAATTAACACAGATTTTAAAATTCCACTGACTTGGCATCTGGCAGTTTTCATGAGAGTTAAAAGAATCAGATGGTATCAATTTTATTAAAGTTATTTGGGATGTGATTCAGATTTTGTTTATTGTAATTTTCGAATAATAGAATTTGGGTTGATGGTACAATCAAAGAACAAACCATCAATCTCATCAATTAAACTACAACACTTGATTTTTTTGATATATTTGATCCATCTTTATTATGTTTTCCTTCTAAATTTTTGTTTATAAAATTTAATAATTATAAAAAGATCATACTTACAAATTACTTAAATCAAAGAGAAAAAAATCACATCATTGTTGCCCCAAAAATATTTCCTAGTCTTTTGACTTGTGCATGATGAAACAAAAGAAACTTTTAAAGGTTTTCATGAAACATGCTATTAATATTAAGATTTTGTGTTTGGATCTTGGAGAGGCATCTCGGAACACCCAATAGAATAGATAACTTCTAATGTTGAACACACTTCTATTTTAGTAAGAAAATTATATTTTTTAATTACTTGTAATAACATTTAAAGATATTGAATATTGAAACACAATATATTTGTAGTCATGTTAGTCAAACAATACACATTTATTTTTTCATGATAAAATTATTCTATGCAATGCTTAGTTGATAGAATTTTAAAATATGTATCAAAACAAACAACTTAAAAGATCTATAATTTATCAAATTTATAATTATTTATAAAATACTCATATCCATACAATAAGAATTAACTACAAGAATAATTTCATAATTTATATCCAATCCCATTATAATTGTCTCTTTATGTATTAATTTTGAAAATCAAAAGAAATAAATAGATTTGCTTAATACCTACACTAAATATCTTTGAACCCTATAATTAGTGGATAAGCTACATATAGTGCGAGATTTGAGCCCAAACAAGTCTCATGCATGAGAACCATTATTGAGTCGTTGTAAAACAAGTTTTAGCTGTCATTTAATGGTAAACCAATTGTTGTCTAATGGTAAAAGTTAGGCCTCTAAAATCTTACTTATCACCTAAAAGCCAGCTAAATATTGATTTTATTTGACAATTGGATGAAACCAGTTATTGTTTCATGGTAAAAGCCAAGCCTCAAAAATATCAAGTAAAAACCTCCAAAATCTCACTTATCACCTAAAAGCCAAATAAATATTGATTTGATTTGACAATTGGATGAAAACATTCTATTTTCATTTGTAGGGTTTTTTTTCATGGTTGATTTGACAATTGGATGAGAACATTCTATTTTCATTTACAATGTTTTTTTCAATTTGATAGCAACTTTCTTTTTTCATTTATATTGTTTTATGTTTTAAATTGTATGTAAATATTTCATACTAAGATAATACTTAATTTAAGCAAAAAATCTAGAATTGTCTAAATTTATTTCATTCCATTGTTTAACAATAAATTATTTAATCCATTCACATCCAACTAGAATTTGCATGCACAAACACATACTCTCTACCATATTAACATACATATAATTTTCTATGAACCTTGAACGTCCTTTAGAAGGGAGTGCTAGTTTTTTAAGAAGGGGGTAGGGATATCTATTATGTTCGGTTGCCGCAAGTCAACAAAGGGATAAGTAGAATTACCTAGACTTCCTAGAAAGATTCCCGGGTTGACCGAGGGTATAACGGAAAACTAATCTTTAAGCATCGGATATATTGCCAAAAGACGAGTACTACTAAGTACTAAATGACTAGGAATAAAAGCAACTGAGCTAAATTTGAGAAAGATTCTATCTGGCATTCTGCTGTACCAGATACGGTGAACCTGAAAAAGATCTGACCTTTCCTTTCCTTTCATCAACTGCTCAGTGCACCAGGCATGGTGAACCTGAAAAAACTCTAGCCTTTCCTTTCCTTTCATTAACTGCTCAGTGCACCAGGCATGTTGAGCCTGAAAAAGACCTGGCCTTTCCTTTCATTTCATAAACTGCTCAATGCAAGTGATCAATCCCATGGCTACATGTTGGTGGACTGCCATTGCTTTTATTTGGGTGGGTAGTGCTGCATGGGGTTTGAACTTGGATCTCCTTGACTGTGAAAATTCAGACAATGCATATCCCTCAGCCACAAATGGCTTCGGTATCTCATATCAAGAAGAAGAAGAAGTGAGTATGCAAGAAATTTTGAGGGCTGCGAAAAGACCAGAGACCTTCAATTGGCTTACAGGCATACGGAGAAGGATACACGAGAATCCTGAACTTGGATATCAAGAGTTTGAAACTAGCGCACTCATACGAAGTGAACTCGATCAATTGGGCATAAAGTATAGGTGGCCTCTTGCAGAGACAGGGGTGGTGGCCTCCATAGGTTCTGGAGGTCCCCCTTTTGTGGGTATCAGAGCGGATATGGATGCTCTCCCTATTCAGGTATCATAGTCCAATTTGCTGTGCTATTAAAAAGTTGTGCTGATTTCAGATTGCCCCTTTTTACAGATTATTATTGCAAGTAGTTATTTGCACTATCTTTTTGGATTATGTTTATATAACTGTTGTGTGTGACACAACACATGAATTTTTATTTAAGATTGTCATTGACAAATTTAACCTGCACACGAATTCAACCTAAAGGTTTTAACTGTTAAAAGCAGTTATCGTGATGTTAAATTTTAATAATTGTGCGCAGTTGATTATAGAAGTATCTAATATACAACACATCGTACTTGGGGTTAGCCTGCTCAAATAAGACAAGGGATATTTATTGCTTATGCAGAAACATTAAAAGAGAATAGTTGTGGGTGCAATTTATACTTGTTTGATTCCAGCATAAAGCAGGTGTGCCATGCACTTGCATAAATGTGGAGATTCCAAAAGAAAATATCTTCACCAAAACAAATGGAACCGATATTGCTCTAGAAGAGCGTTTTCAAAGATGATTGCGGTGGAGGTCTGGAGTTTTGTGTAATGTTCCACCACTCTACTGATTTGTTTCCATTGAATTTCTTTGGGTCCGATATTTTTGTTCCAATTTGTATTTCTCTTTTTTTTGTGTTTTTGAGTTTGATGTCAATAATGCTAACAATACTAATAAGCATTTACATACAATAGGAACTTTAAAAAAACTAATCTACTAAGACAATTTGAGTAATGACTCAATTTAAGTGCCAAAGATACTTTCTTCATTACATAATAGATTGCATAAGGTAGATAACTTACATTAGGTTTGAAATAAGATGCATCTTATGTCAAAGATTTTACTTACAGCCATATAACATAGTGAATAGTGATTTGCTACAGTACCAAACCTCAATTAAGTGCATACAACTTTTGAATGACAAGCTTCTCCCACCAAAAGACGAATTGGGAAGCTTCCTAGGGCAAGGGCGCCCCTTTTTGAAGTGATTGCAGCCTCTTAGAAGAGTCGTTTCTTTTTCTTGCTGATGATGAAAGCCTCTTGAATGGGACGGCTGGCTGGAGCTGCATAAATCAGCCCCAAAACCCCTCCAAATGTGAACAGCCTCTTTAAGATGGAAGATGGAGTCTTAGGCAGCAATCTCTATTCAGAAAATCAACTCTTAACTTCAACAATAGCTCCTAATATCACCAAAAAATTGCATTCAATCTCAGACTAGCAACTTAAAGATGGTATTTCACACCCTCAAGCAGCTCATAAACTAAAAAAAAGCCCCCCCCCAGACTCACCCACTGCAGAAATCAGGAAACCCTAGTCTCCCTCTTCCCCAAACTCCAAACTCACAAGTCAAACAAGCAAAATAACTCCAAGCATAAGGGGGTCAAACTTCTCCTCTTGTCTTTTATAATTTTACATTGAAATCACTATTCATAAAGTGAGCACTATTCACTTAAGTTAGAACTTTTTTTTCACTTTATGGATGAATAGTAACTGAAAAACATAAAGTGACCCCTTCATTTTAAAGACACATGGTCCCTAGGCCAAAGATGATGAAATAAAAGGTGAGTATCATTAATTTAAGCACAAGTATCACGCCAAATGCCATAATTCACCCTGCCACCATACTCCAGAGATTGACACTGTAAATTGATGACCAAGTGCCCGTCCAAGTGACCCTCTACCCAAACCCATTAGCCTACGAGGATCGACATAATAGGTTAATCCACCAACTCTGATGCTCGCGAAAGAATGGGGACATTACATTTTGCAGTAGCTACAGAAAAGAAAATCACTGTTAAACAATAAGTTCTTAACCACTCAATTTTTTGATTTTCAAATAAATCTAGGTACTATGTGAAACTGTAGGTACATTGATATTTTAAGGACAAATTTCAATTTATGTTTACTAATGCAGGGGAGTCAAGGACTCATGGCGAGGGCTACGACAATTATATTTTGGCTGCAGGCAGTCCCAAGTTATCAGTTTAAAATTGAAAAATATAAATAAAACACCAATAACAAAATTGCTGGAGGTCGGGGGCTCAAACTTTGTTATGTCCACTTCAGAATTTATAGGAAACTTGTGCCCAATGGCCGCTTTGTGCAGTCTGATGATTTTTTCCGGATCATCTGAAGCTCTTTTTTCTTAATTCTGTTTCCAAAAAATGTTACAGCAAAGCAAATATTTATCAGTCGTGAAGCCATTTTATTGGAAAGCATCTTTCAATTGTTTTTTTTTGTGTGGGGCACAAGCTAATTAGATTTCAGTTTGCACCCTCAGTGGGACCAGAATATAATGGGAAGCTAATTTAGTAGTCCTATTGAGGGGGGCCATGGAGTTATCTCAGTTGAGGAGGTGTTCCATGCAATTGGCTATCACTACTATTACTCAGCTATTAGCCCCTCTTTTGTCCAAAACGTGGATTGCTTTCAACGCCTCCACACAAGCCACATTTGGTACTTGGGGTTTGTACCCTGACTTACCTTGTTACCTTTTTCCATGGATCAGCTAAGGCTGCTGGCTTACTCTACCACTGAGTTACTAGTCCCCTTTAGTACAAAATGTAGATTGTTTTCAACATTTTCTCAACTCTTACAGGCCACATTTCTGAGATTCAAGCTCCTAATCTGGCCCTAATACCATGTTAGCTAGGACTCAACCTAGGACCTACCATAAACCGTTGGGTCACTCTATTACCCCTTGTTAATGCAGGATGTAATTGTTTTTAACATAAATGGCCTATTGGTCCATCTCCTTGAAAGTCTTGTTTCCTAGGCGACTACAAGCCCAGCCTTTACTCTCTTGATAACACAGATATAAATGAGAACTATTTCAAGGCCATTGTAACTCTGTTAAAGATTCTATTTGGAGCCTTCATCCAAGAATGTTGTAATAGCACTTAAATTGAGACCTAGGTGTCCACTTGGTCCATGAACTGCCATATCAGTTTCCAAATTCCTTCAAATTTGAGGATCCTGATATGGGCCTGTTATTTGCTGTATATCTGGTTATCAATGAATGGTTGTTTACCATTTAGTGCTATTGGTGCCAGGTGAAATTTTGTTGGCTATGTTTTCCAATTCATTATTTTTCCTTAAATTCAAAAATAAAAAAAGCTTAATCTAGCATTTTTTTCTGAACAAGCATTGTAATACTAACCTGTAAAATTTGAGACAATTTACTAATAAAACAAGTCATGGGAGATGAAAAAGATTTCTCAGCTATGTTACACTTACTGAATATTTTTAACTTACTCAATTTACTTAATGAGATAAGGAATTTTTATATAAAGATAATCAAATTTTTATTACTGAAAAACTGAAATTTTAAACATGGAAGTTTCTAGATCTCTCTGTTATTCAGAGCTGGAGAGCTTTTAATGTAGCTAAAGGTTTACGTAAAAGAGTTGTGATCAATTTTGAAATCATCTTTCCAAATCACACTCTCTGATCCATCATTTAGAAAACATACTATTCTCATGCTGTCCCACTGGCAAATATCAATGATTCTGAAATTAATCACAGGCTTTCTCGAAAAGCCTTTCGCTACTAATCATGGAAACCTTAGAACTCTCATCATTTTAAGTTTTCATATTGGTAAATAATCAGACAGGCTTGAAAGTACCCCCTCCGCCCATCCTAGTCCATAATAGCAGTACTACCATATCATTTGTTCACTAGAACATTCTGCAGTTATCACTGAACCATAAGGATATGCGGCACTTTATGTCCTGAACGGTCCTATAAGTACTGTTATAACATTTGTAAATTACTAGAAGCTAAATTCGTATCTCTTCTTACATCCAAGGTCACCTGAAGTTCTACTATACCAATGCAGTGAAAGAGCATGGTAACCGTGCCTCCCTTGAACATTGGAATGCTTGCACCTGTGACAGCAACAAACAATAAAACCAAATAGTTAGAAACCACTGTACAACATTTCTTCATAGTCAACCAACTTACAGGATTTGCAAAACACAATTACACTGTATTTTCCATTGCTTAAAGTTGTTCTTTCTTTGATAAGCTATAATATATGGTTTACAATTCGTTGAGGTACATGCAGGAGGCAGTTGATTGGGAGCATAAAAGTAAAATTCCAGGGAAAATGCATGCCTGTGGGCACGATGCACATGTGACCATGCTTCTGGGTGCTGCAAAGATATTACAGGAGCGACGGCAGATGTTGCAGGTTTCTATAATGCTCTATACCTCTGCCTAGTAGTTTATATCAGTCAATGAATGAACATGCTAATAGAGTCTTCTACTCTGACATTCTCACTTTGTCCCTCGTTCTAGCTTAAATATACTTGGTTCTTATAATGGATCATTTTTTTTTGCCAAATAAACAGATTTTCTAGATCCAATAATTATCTACATAAGTAGAATAGGCTTCTTCTCTCCTGATGTTGAGTTCATTTGATGCAGAGTGTACTCCCGAATGCTGATCAGTTCTTGTTTATGAAACCCATGACACACCCTGCTTTCTGAAAAAGAAACAGTCAAACATGCTAACCAAAACATAACAGTAAAACAGAACCCAGATTCACCATCTCTGAATACATATGTGAAGACTAGAAAAGAAACAGAGACAGCAACAGTTATTAATCTTTTTATTCACCAGAAGTCTTCGTAACTTTTACACAGAAAAATCCTTCCTGAACCAAAACTTCCTCTACCAAAAATACTGCCAAAAACTCCTCAAGAGGGAAAAATTAAAAACAAAAGCCAAAAATAGGAACTGCCATATCTGACAGTTACAACCCAAAAAAACACAAACGGCTAAAAAAAGAAAAAACTGACAGGTCGTGGGAACCCCTCAACTAAACAATGGTTACAAAATCTCCCATCTTTGAAAGAATCAGTGGTTACATTATCCTCCCTGTCTTTGTAAGGTGTTGAATCTCCTGGTTCAGAAGAGTCTAATTTTGTAAATTTCATGAGATCTTGTTTAGTGATCCAAGTGTTGTTGGAATCAGGTAAACCCATCCATTTTACCAAATACATCTTATAATTCTTGGATCTTGTGGCAGCAATCTTAGTGTCCACTATCTTTTCAATTTGCTCTCTTTTTTTCCATGGCAATGTATTGATCAAGTCTCTCGGCAAATTTACATTACAAACTTGTTTAGGACCAAAATGGTAGGGGTAAAGATCGGCAACATTGAAAACACGACTGATATCCAAATATTCAAGAAAATCTAATAAATAGGCATTTTCACTAATTTTCTTTAGTATTTTGCATGGCCCCACTTTCTTGGGGTTTAATTTGTTAGAAGTGCCTTGAATAAATCTTTCTTTACACAAATACACCATGGCTTGCTCACCCTCCTCATATATTTTCTCTTTTCTATGCAAATCATCATTTTTTTTATACTGCTCATTGGTTAATTGGAGCTTGAGCTTCACTTGTTGTATTTCTTGTATATGTCTCGTAAAGTCCATTGCATTTTGACTAACCCATTTCCCATTTGGAAGATCAATAAGATCAAACTTGGAAAGGAGACTTACCAATGGACCTATTGATGCTTGAATTAAAAGCAAACTTGGCCAATGCCAAAATCAAATCCCACTTGCCTTGGATTCTCACCAACTAAGCATCAAAGAAAATTCCCCAAACTCTTGTTTACCACCTCAGTTTTCCCATCCATTTGAGAGTGATAGGTTGAACTATACTTCAGTTTACTATCAAGATTTCTCCACAAAGTCCTCCGAAATTGACTCAAAAACTTTGTATCCCAATCACTAGTAATAGTTTTGGATAGTCCATGTAGGTGGACAATTTCTTTAAAAAACAAATCAGCAACCTTACTTGCATATGTAGTCTTATTGCATGGAATTAAGTGGGCCATCTTTGAGAACTGATCCACAACAACAAAATAAGATCATTTTCTTGCTGAGTACAAGGTAATCCCAACACAAAATCCATGGAGATGTTAATCTATGATCCCTTTGGAACAGGTAAGGGTTTGTATAAACCTATGTTTTGTTGTCCACCTTTAGAAACTTGACAAACTTTACATGTAGAAACAAACTTATTCACCTCCTTCCTTAACCGAGACCAAAAAAAATTCTCACTTACCAAGCTGCAAGTTTTGTCCCTTCAAAAGTGTGCCCCCAAGCCATTTGAATGCATTTTCCAAATCAGTTTTTCCCTCTTAGATCTTGTGGGGATACACAGTTGGAGTCCTCTTAATAAAAATCCATCTACCAATAAGTAATCTTAAGAGAGTTTACCCCTTGCAACAGCAAGGCTACTGTGGGCAGCAATAACTTTGTTGAAATAAGGATTGATTGCATATTCTCCTTTCATTTTCTCAAACCCAACAATCTCATTTGTCATTGATAGGAGTAAGCGATGTCTCCTACTTAGAGCATCAGCCACCGCATTAGTTTTGCCACTCAAATGTTGAACCACAAAGGTAAAATTTTGCAAAAAGGAGACCTATTTGGCATGTTTATGTGATAATCTGGCTTGAGAGTTGATATATTTCAGTGCTTGATTGTCTATCAACAAGATGAATTATCTATGTAACAAGTAGTGCCTCCATTGTTTCAACATTTGGACAATAGCATACAATTCTTTATTGTAAGTAGTAAGTACCATACCTCTTCTTGGCATTATTTAGTTTCTCACTAAAGTAGGCAATTGGTTTTCCCTCTTGTCTCAACACACACCCAATGGCTACTATTGAAGCATCACAGTCAATGGTAAAAATCTTCTCAAAGTCGGGGCTTCTATCACCTTTTTAAGTTGCTCAAAACTTCTCTCAGCTGCTTGAGTTCAAGAAAAAGACTTTAGTACATTTAGTCATGGGGCACTTATTACACAATTTTCTTTATAACTCCTTATTTCTATAGTACTTTGAGAGATAGGCCATTCAAGTATAGCTTTAATCTTTTTGGGATCCATGTTTACTCGTTTTGCTGAGATCACTTTTCCAAGGAAAACCAACTCATCTCTACAAAACTCACTTTTTTCAAGATTTATAAACAACCTCTCCCTCCTAAGTGCATCAAACACAATTTGAGGTGCTTCAAATGTTCTTCCATGCTCTTACTGAAAATCAGAATATCATCAAAATAGATTATGACAAATTTTCCAATGTAAGATCTCACTAATTGGTTCATGGTGCACATGAAAGTGGCAGGGGCATTAGACAATCCAAAACGCATCACCAACCATTCATATAAACCATTCTTGACCTTGAATTTTGTCTTCCATTCATCCCCTTCTCAAATTCGGATTTGATGGTAAGCACTTCTCAAATCAACCTTGGAGAAAATCTTAGCACTTGCCAAACGATCTAACATGTCATCCATTCTAGGAAGGGGTACCGATACTTTACTATGATCTTGTTGATGGCTTTAGAGTCCACACACTTTCTCCATTTGCCTCCCTTTTTAGGTGAAAGTAGCATATTGGTGTGGCACAAGGGCTCATGTTCTCCCTTATGAACCCTTTTTCTAACAATTCGCAAATCTTCCTTCTCATTTCTTCAATTTCTTTTGGAGATAATCGATATGCAGCTTGGTTAGGAAGCTTGGATCCTGGCACTAAGTCAATATGGTTTGTAATACCTCACAAAGGAGGTAAACCAGCTGGTAGCTTTGCTGGAGTTATATTAGAATATTCTTTCTACAACTTTTGCATCTTTGTTGGAGGTTGGATCCTATCAAGCTCCCTTGCTTCTTTTGGGCATAACAAATTGAAATAACAAGTTGATCCCTTGTTCTCATTGCAAAATTTCTTATAGCTTGTTGAAACAAGTGATAAGGCTGACATTTCAAATGCATCATCTTCTTTCCATGGTTTTAAGAGTGTTTTCTCTCCTTCGTGCTGAACCTCATAATTATTCTCCCTACCTCAATGGATTACATTTTAGTCATACTGCCAAGCCTGTCCAACAGCAGATGACATGCATCCATTGACACTACATCACAAAGAACTTCATCCACATAAGGGCCAATTTTGAATGCCACAAGACAAGACTTATCCACAAGCACACTATGAACCTTCTTTAACCAAGAAATCTCATAGAGATTAGATTTTGGAACACAAGCAAGTTGTAATTTGTCAACCATTTCTATGCTCACCAAATTATCGGTAGATCCACCTTCTATGATCACTTTACATATCTTGTCCTTACATTTGCATTTTCTTTGAAAGACACTCTTCCTCTTCCAATCAACTTTAGGGGTTTCTTTGTCCCAAGATATTAAGGTTCTCCTCAACATCAAGTTCTCTCTTGATTTAGATTCAACTTCTTCTAACCAAGGTTTTTCCTCTTCTTGGGCTACCATCACCCTTTTGGGGTTTTGAGGGAAATCTATAGCCTTGTGGTTGTCCACAAATAAAACACTTTAAGGGCTTCCACTCCTCAAAAGGCGGTTGTCCACATCCTCTACCCCTAAAGCTTCCCCTTCCTTGAAAATCTGGCTTCACAGTTTCATCTATGTCTTCTTCTTTAGTAGGCTTGGAGGAACTCCCTCTTCCTTTGTTTTGGCAGTTATCACCTCTCTTACTCATAAATTTTCCCTTTCAATTTTGCTTCTTCTCTGCCCTTAAAGCATATTCTTAAGCTTCATCCATTGTAGGTACTTTCAGCAATGCAAGCTCAACTTGAAGTCGAAACTTTAGTCCATTCACATAGCTTCCACTTGCCTTTTCGCTCTCCTCTATATCTATTTGAATTTGAAGCCTCATGAACTATTTAGTATAAGCATGTATTGACTAATCCTTTTGTTTCAAAATTTGAAATTCTTTAAACAATTTTTGCTAGTAATTAGAGGGCAAAATTTGAGCTCTCAAATGTTTTAGCATCTTAAGCCAAAGCCTAATTTTATCTTTTCCTTGTCTTCTTTTCGAGATCCTCGCACCATAGGGCTACATGCAACTTCAACTGGGATGCAGCAATTTTCACTCTTTTTGCATCATCCTCATCAATGTCCTCCATCTCAAAGTACTTCTCCAACTCTTGGACCCAATCTAGAAATACATCTGAGTTGAGCTCACCTTTAAAATCAGAAATATCAACCTTTACCTTGGAACTTTGGCTTTTTAAGGCTTCAATAAGCCTCTCCATAGGGTCTAATGCATTAACAACATTTCTACAAAGGCCTGCATTCCTCCTGCCCCTTCCTCCCCAATGCACACGGACTTCCCTCTGGGCCATTGCTGACTGCTCTGATACCAAAACTGATGCAGAGAGTACTCCTGAATGCTGATCAGTTCTTGTTTCTGAATCCCATGACACACCCTGCTTTCTGAAAAAAAACAGTCAAACATGCTAACCAAAACATAACAGTAAAACAGAATCCGGATTCACCATCTTCCAATACACATGTGAAGACTTGAAAAGGAACAGAGATAGCAACAGTTATCAATCTTCTTATTCACCAGAAGTCTTCATAACTTTTACACAGCAAAATCCTTCCTGAACCAAAACTTTTTCTCCAAAAAAAAAAAACCACCAAAAACTCCTTAAGGAGCAAAAACAAAAGCCAAAAAAGGGAACTGCTAAATCTGACTGTTACAACCCAAAAAAACACGAACAGCTAAACAAAGAAAAAATTGATGGGGAACCCATCAACTAAACAGTGGTTACAAAATCTTCCCTGTCTTTGATAGAATCAGCTTACATTATCATTAGTGGGCTTGAAGCCTCACAACAAAACCTACCCTTAGTTTAACCCAAAAATTAGTTGTAATTCTACAATTGTATTTCTTGTTTGAACATTGTTCATTGTAACTATTCTGTTGGGTGTTTCAGGGAACTGTTGTCCTAATCTTTCAACCAGCAGAGGAGGGAGGTGGTGGTGCAAAAAGAATGATAGAAGATGGGGCATTAGAGAATGTAGAAGCTATATTTGGAATGCATGTCTCCAGCTCTCATCCAACTGGTGTTTTTGCTTCCATGCCTGGGCCTATGTTGGCAGGGTGTGGCTTCTTCAAGGCAGTCATAACCGGGAAGGGAGGGCATTCGGGAATTCCACAACATGCAATTGATCCTATTCTGGCAGCTTCTGCTTCTATTGTTAGCCTTCAGCAACTTATTTCCCGGGAAGCTAACCCCTTGGACTCTCAGGTATTTTATATACCTTTTACATGAGATATGCACCTAGATAAGTATGAGTCAAATGGAGATGAAGTGAGTACATTTTAATTGTAAAGAAACAAATCCCAAGCCAAATATCTTTAGTTCATTTCTAGTAGTTAGTAGTTGACATACTTATTGAATGCACGCTGCTTATGAAGCATATTCTTCTATGTTTTCTTACCCTAATATGTCAGGTACTGAATATATGTTCCCTTAGCATTCAAACTAGCCTGGTTTAGCTTCAAGTTTCAATGGGATATGCATGTTGACCAAAATCAGAAATCCTGTTTTTTTCTGCATCCTTGTCTAAGTTTGCCTGATGTATCCTGTTCTTTTCCAATTATTCTGTAAATCATAAAGGTGCTTTTCCACCTAGTTCAATTATATGCCACCCAGTTTCTACCTTATGACTAAACTGGGAAGTAAACCAAACCTTGACAATCCACCTACTACCTAGAGTATCATCCAAGGAGAGCATCATAGGGCGCTACACGTATGTGCATTGAAATCCATTTAGCAATGTATATTGTGTCGGGGGTAATTAATCACACGTATAAACCATATAACTTTAGTTTGTATATTACCGACATACTCCTAAATGTACTTGGGAGTCGGGGATATGAAAAGTTGCGAATTAGGTTAGGGGTGAATTGTGCAGCATGAGGAAATTGAATTTTTAAAGTTGTTTATCAAGTATACACTTCTAGGCTATAAGCTGTAGAGTTGGATTGCACGCTTTACACTTTTCCCTCCATGTTCTGCACCCATTTTAGCGTTCATCACCAATAAACATATCTTGACCTCATTTTGACCATTCTCAAGCCTGAAACACCCAAAAGCACATCATTTCACCAAAACGTGACCTCTTCTGCTGTTAGCATTTTATTCCAACCTTCTTACATCCCTGTGTCGCTTTGGACACTAACACACTCCATGCTAGTGTCCCTACAATTTAAACTCCATTTTCCCACCCAGGGGATTGTTTTTCCCTAAGACCTGACCCTTACACGCTGTCAACTATTAGATTGCGCTAGACTTGGGGAAACTTTTCATTTTTGGAAAGAGATCTTTTCCATCCATTCCTCCCTCCATCATCTTTTACCTTCACACACTATTTTGGAAAAGCCACCATATCTTCTGCAACACACACCATATTAGCACTGTATTTACACGGCAATAGCCTGGCATACTAAATGTATGAATGGAATTCAATTACGATGGTTTAAAATGGGAAAAATAAAACAAATTAACAGGCTAAAATCTCATAAAACATTAAAAAGACTGCAATTGTTATTTCATTCCAAAATTGAAAAGCCTAGGAAAAATCACCGTTTTTTCAATTACCCGTATTTAAACTGCAGTTTCTTTCGCCTGTGCACGGTTTTTTCGATTGTATTTATTATTGACGAGGTTTGACCTGGATTTGACCAGGGATTGACTTCTTTGTGAATGAACTGGGCATGCCGGTCAGAACCGGCATGGAAAGACTGCGCCGGGTAGTCACATTTAACTGCAGGTTTTTCCCAGTTATATCTACTATTGCACACGTCACCATTGCTACAACACCTGCACCTGGGATTACACACATCCAAAGACTTCCCTACTTCCATGCAGAATAGGGGTTTGACTGAGACAACCTCTTAAACATGCTCTAGGCACAAATACCCCTTCCAGTGAACTTTTCAAGCCTTTGCAGCCATTTTCGACACACATTCTATATCGCTTGTGCTCTTCTTTGCTTGTTTCTTTTTCAAAACCAACTTATTTCATTTATCTAGTTAAATCTGAAACTTAATTATTCCTGTTGTTATTTTAGTGAAAATCAGATTATCAGGTGAATGAATACTATTTAGTAGTTAAAAATAACATGTTTAGTTGTTCATTTTTTTTCCCTCATAAGCTTATAGCTACATATGTGGAACTCCTATTTTAGAGGGAAAGAATCATTTTAATTTTGTAGCTGCATTTTTTCGATTCCATGAGACTGTCCTCAGGGTAAAAATAAGAGCTCAAAACCCTTCCATGGGAACAGACTCTTCGTTTTTTATTTCAAGCTTATGGGTGTTTGGCCAGATTACTATTATCAATTATGTCAGTTCAATATAAACTATGGAAATTAGTCAGATCTTCAAGGTCTGTACTCAAAGCTAGGAATATATATCCTAAGATACAGATAAAGCAAGTGCACGCTGATAGGAATGTCACACAATCTCATCAAAGCTTAAGAGTTAAAAAGAAGCTTTCAAGGGAATTGGGTGTGGTAGCTGGTGGTATAATATTAATCTGTGGCTGGTTGAAGTGGGACATTGCATTCAACACATCCAAGAGAAACACTTGCAATTATTCTTCTACATTTGAACCTGTATATTCACGAAATAATGCATCTGTGTTTCAGCAAGTAACATTATGTGATAGTACAATGCAATGTCTTAGTACTTTTTATATATTATGTGATGGTTACAATTTGATTTTCCCTGCGGGGTTTTGGGGAAGTTGCTGAGGGGCATGAATGTGTAACAAACTTCATACTAAAAAACTTTCCCCACCATGACATCTTTGGAAAGTCGAAATTGATGTACTTTTAGTTTTCATAGTGTTTTGGGAGATTTGTTTTCGTTTTTGTTATTGTTGGTATTTCATTTTCACAGGTGGTAACAGTGGCTACATTCAATGGAGGTGATGCCTTTAATGTAATTCCGGACTCGGTTACAATTGGTGGCACATTCCGTGCTTTTTCAAATGAGAGTTTTTACAGACTCAAGCAGAGAATAGAAGAAGTATGTATAACATCATAGATCTAAAAAAAATTCAACAATTTAGATGCTAATCAATGTTTGTTTGCAATATATAATCAAATGGAAATGAACAAAATTCTGATTTCTAGAAAGGTTGCTATTCCCCCATTGTCTAAGTGTGACTGACATATTTTGTTATGACAGATAATTGTAGGTCAATCCCTTGTCCACAGGTGCACCTCAAGTGTTGATTTCTTAGAAAAAGACTATCCATTTTATCCACCGACTGTCAATGACAGAAAAATGTATGATCATATGCGTAAAGTTGCAGCTGATTTAGTGGGTGCAGATAATCTGAAAGTCATGGACCCTCGCATGGGTGCAGAAGACTTTTCTTTCTATTTAGAGACTATACCTGGAGCTTTCCTTTTCATTGGAATGAAAAATGAGACAACTGGATCTACTCATTCAGGACACTCTCCTTTCTTTACTATTGATGAAAATGTTCTCCCACTCGGTGCTGCAATGCATGTTGCTGTAGCCGAAAGATATCTCAATGATGTCAAATCGAAGGTTGCTCGCTCTTTAAGAACAGTCTCTTCCCAATGAAATTTGAGGTAAAATGCTTCAAGTTCTTAAGGATTTAGATTTACTCGCCTTTCTGCCTTCATGAAAAGGCATCACTAATCATAAAAGCAATGTTAATGTTCACTTATGCAAAGGTATAATAGATCATGACCAAGGTTATCCAAAAAAAATCATCTTGCAAAATTTTTAAATGCAGCACAAATAGTCATGACAAAGAGTCATAGTACTTCGTAATATATCAGTGCTATATCTTTGATTTACCGAAAATGGTCATGACAAGAGGTCATAACACTTTGGGGATATGGCAGCATAGTACTTAAAATGAGGATTCCACGTTACGCTGGATTGAACATCATGAATTATCCTCTTTCATGAAATCTTATGGTAGCCATAGACTAAGTATTGTGGTCAAGCATGGTGCACAATTTAAATTCTTAACTGTAATTTCACAAATATTGTCAGAGTGTACATTAGATTTTCACAGTTCATAAGAATGACAGTAAGAGCTTCTGGAAAACTGTGTAGTGTAAGTTTTGCTTTCATCAATGTTTTGATCACACTTCACAGTTTTTCCAGAAACTCTAACTATCAAATATTGCCATGTCTGCATTTCATACTGTAGGTATAGGTGGGTTGGCCCTGATCTAAAGAAAATAAATTTCTGATGACAACTAGAAATTTAGAATCACCAACTAAACTTCATTATAGTGCATAAGTGTAAGATATTCAAAGCCTCACAGTTTATGGAGTTGATTGATATGCTTCCATACAATGTGCATTGTTACTATTCGAATAGTATATATATTTATAACAAAATCAAATCTGTAGCATGTTGTAGTAAGAGCTTGATGCTGCTTAGAGTTCACTGATTATTTTTCCAGCTACTCGGACTGTCTTTGTATTGTGAATTAATTTTCTAATGCTTTTGATTTCAAATGATTTTCAAGTTTATTAATTAATAACATTTTCAGATACTGACACCATTACTCAAGGCTTTAGACTTTTGCATATGTTAAATCAAACTTTAATAAGACCAATTAAAAGAACCCAGGTCTGAACATTTATGCTACAATATTCCAAAACCGATAAAAAATGTTTTAATAGTGCAATACACTTAATATCAAACCAAAAATTCTAGATGATAAAAACTTGAGGATTGGACCCTTAGGGTCACTCAGTCTTGGCTGTTGCTTTAGGTGGCTCGAGTTGTGTGTTCAATTCCTAATTTGCTCACAATGTAGACGAGGGCCCATTATGCACCGTCCAAGAGGTTATAAACGAGGCTTGTCCTATAAAGAGTAATGCTTTGGGTTGTTGGGCTAAACTCTCAATTCGACTCAATTAATAATAAAAATTGAGGATTGAGAGCTCTAGTCTTGCATGTGTGAACTTATGATTTGTTGTGTGTATGGCCCATGGTTTCTTATTTAGCCCTACTTACTTTTGCAAATCACTTACATGGGATTATCTTGAGGCTTCTTGCATATCTTTCACGCTTATCACTTATATAGGATTATCTGAAGGCTTCTTGCATTTATTTCATCTTGAATCATGCCCTTAGGATAGATTAGGGTTATTTAAATGGCCTAAGTTGTGCCTACTACAACTATTATTGCAAATGAAAAGAACGTAAAATGAGCCTAGAATTTGTTCCAAATGTTGATGACAAGGTAATTTTTTGAAACCACAATTGATGTTGCTTTGATTTTAAATGTTGTAGATTTTGTTTGTATTTGATATGAAAATCACAACCCTATTGTTTACTATGTTGATTGCATCTTATTAGAGTAGTCCCTTATTACTTGGGTTAAGCAATCCTAGGAGCCCCATCACATCAAGTTCACTAGAGTTTGAAATCTTACCAAGGACTTTATTTTGTTTTTGTTTAACAACCGATAATATGTCCTCATGCTCCTCAATCAATCTAGTTGCTAGTTAATGAGAAAAAATTTGTTAGTGTTGACTCACTAGGCTAGGGGCTTTAAAAGTTTCAAATCAAGCTTCACTCAAAGTTCCTATTTGGGTTAAGCTTCTAGGTTTCGCAACCCCTTTATAGGCTTTTGTAGAGTAGATTACTCAATTTCTAAGGTGCTTTGTTTTCCATGAGCCTAAAAAGTTTGTGTCAACCCAACTCCATAGATAAGTTTGTGTTGGGGTAGACCTCAACTTTGACCTTAAAGCCCCTAGAGATTTAGGAAGGTGTTTTACTTAGATAGTTACCTACATGCATCTCTCAAACACTATTTTTAGTGTCAATACCCTAACAACAAGATCAAGGAATGTTTTCTTGTGCCTTGTGTGACCCCTAATCTTGTTGTTCACATTTTGACTCTTGCAACTAAATATGTTGGTTAGAGTATTGTGGTTGGTTTGGTAAAAAAACTCACCATCTCCAAGCCAGTCAAAACCAATGAACTGGCTCCTATGATAAAACCCAACATTGTGTGAAAGAGTCGTCTCGCCCTTCTTGTCATAGGCTCAAACCTTGACAAGTCTTCCTAATTGGTTAGGGCTTATAGTTGTCAATTTTCTATTAGGAACTTAGCCATGAGACTCATCCCTCTAGGCATTCTCAAAGCCCATTACTCAACAATAATGAATTACCAAGGGGAAATTATGGGAGTAAAAATTGCTCAATCTCGCTTGATGACTATCTCTTGCCAAACTAGAACCCATTTTTAGGAAATAAGTTTGTGGTTTTAACATATGAGAATAGCCAATCAATTTTTTCTATGGAGAGCCTCTCCATATAGACATTATTGTAACAACCACCTCCTTCTAAAAGAAATTACCAGGATTTATTTACCAAGCAATTAATAACTAACATCATAGGTAAAATGAGGTATAATTTTTTTTCTTTCAAAACGGAATATGCAACTGCATAACTGAATACACATAGATATATCATATCATCTACTCATGCTTGTCAAAACTGAAAACATCTTTTATTTTTTGCATTTCAACATAAATGATTTCATTTAACAAATCTTAAAAATAACATAAGGAAACAAGGTTAGAAATCCTATATCTGGATACTTTCTGTCTTCCAAGACTCGGCATGTCATCTGCAAGAGGGAGAGTATCACCTAGGTGCTTTACCTCCATCCACGGATTAGCGATCCCTTGCATACCTTCCTAACTGGAAGTGGCCCTACCCTTCAATGAAGGGTATAGTTAAGAACCTTGTTAGTTCTACCATCTGAGCTTTGGTGTTGTGCCCTACTTAACTAATATCATCATACACCTATGGATACCTTCCAACCATGTACTTGAAAACTTTGATTAGTTAAGAAATTTGGATCACAGTGAATCGACAAGTGCATGCAGAGACTACTGCACTCATTTTGGCCAAAGTATTTGTAATATATACAATCACTACTTACGAGTGAAGTCATTTGTTCACCCACAGTACTCGACTTGGAGTACCATATTTGACCTAGGGCTAACTCAAGCTAATTGTTCGACCCATTGAATAATCACAAAGAAACTATTACTCAACACACCTTGACTTTCTAGTCATAACTCAACTAAACTAATATAGTTTTATGCCTTCTTCGAACTCCCGAGTTACTCAACTTAACTACCAGGTCTTGGCATCTGCCACTAGTTCAAAGTATACTGAACATAAGAGAGTATCTACTTTCATAATAGTCCCATGGCATTCTTTTTCCAACAAAAGCAAATAACTCCACTCAACTAGTCACAACATGGTATAAAAACTGCATACACAAAATACCCCCATCTGGGTGGTTTTCAACTAATTATAAAACCCTTGAAGGGTTTATCTAATCAAGACAAAAGGTAAATCTCCATTTCAAAGAAATGATTTCAATTCACAAAATCTTTCAATACGAGGAAAGCAAGGAAATCTATTCCTTTAACAAATAAGCAATTATTAGCATTAACTAGGACCTAGTTGTGCTTAAGGCTCTTTTACCACTTCTTTACTCTGAGCCTTACAAAATTGGTTCAAAATCCCTCAAGAAACAATGGTTCGACATTTTTTATTCATGTGTTCATTCACAAACTCTATTACAACCATTTCCATTCCATAAAAGCTCACAACTAATAAGAAAATTAAGCCATTTCCACTACGGTTAAAGAGGGTCTCATATTCAACAAGTGTTTGATTTCTTAATCCAAATCTATAAAATATTTTACAAGAATGGATTTTTTAGTATGAATACTCTTAATTGGCTTTAAAGAATCGATATAATCTAAAAACCCACATAAATATACTAGCTCGGCATGGTCAATTTAAAGAATCAAAATAAAGAATCATACAAGAGAAAGAATATAATCATATATGTCCCATAACTAGTTTTCACTAAACCATTCTCAAACTTTTGAGCATGGAAGGAACTTTTCTAAAAATAAAAAGATAAAATACATGTCTTCTAACTAGCTCAGTAGTTGTTTGTAAGCTATCTTCACGCATAGCCTAATGGAGAATATTTTCATTCCACTTCCCACTTCTTAATAACAACAATGGTAAAAATAAATATAGCAAAACTTCTACACAACTTAGCTTCTTGCTCAAACTATTGAGTTATAGCTTATCACTACTGATATCTTCTCAGAGAAAAATGAAACTCAAACTTCCTCCTCTTCACGGTTGCTAAAACACCTTATACTCCCCACTGTGCACTAACCTCCCTTTTTCCCTTTGAAAGAGCACGCTTAATGCAGTAAGTGTTGATAGGATCAAACTAAATTTTATTTTAGTTATCTAATCAAGATACTCACACAATAATTTTAACCTAACTTCCAATTCCATGACTCACAAGGCATAAAACAATTACCAAGAATTTGTTGTCCAAGATCAATACACAAGATACATATATATCCGACCAAATTAAAACCATTAATCTTTTTTTTTTTTGGTCGGTAAACTTTAGTATATTATTATTAATGTAAAAAAACTTCAAAAGATACAGTGCCAAAAACAGGGCCTTTCTGCATGATAAAACAAATGCTCAATCCATTAGCACGGAGAGCGCTACCCTGTCAACCCAAAATACCCCATTTTACCCATAGATCATACAAAACTTTGGATTTAGTAGTAGATACATTTCGGATAACACGTAACATCACAGTGTTGAGAATAAAACAGTTTTCTTTTGAATGTTCCGCCATCAGCCCAGTAAAAAACCACCATCACCAACGTCATTCGCCTTCTAGCTACCTTTGAATACATCCAATTCTTTGCATCCTTTCGCTCCATTCCTTCACATCCTTCACACTGCATATCACCTTTCCAAAAAGTTTCTGCCCCGACTTTAGCAACTAACACCATTCCTACTAAGTTTCCTGTCTAGCAACTCTCCCTCCCCTTACTCTTCCCCTGCACCCAAATCGCCTTTGCCTTGGAAGCCTGTTCGACTGGTCACCACCCGCCCGCCTCTCTTCCTCTTCTTGCTGCCGCAACATAGGTTTTAGGTTCTCCCATGCCACGAGGATTGCTAATTTATATTCATCCCTGTCCACTCGCCTTCGCCACCTCACAAACGGGATCAGACCCTCCTCTGTGGCTTCATCAATATCCTCAATGCCTTCCGAGACATCATAACCTTTCCTCGGGACTGCCCATTCTACCAGAGATTCCATTTTCCCCAACAGCTCCCCCTCAAACAAAAATCGCAATACCCATTTAACTATTTCGATTTCTTCATTCAACTCCATACCCCACGCAAACAGCATCGAAGCTATGTCGGTGTTCAAGCACCCTCGGTGAGTGGCCTCCATGAAATGCGGTCCCAATGTCTCCAACACCGCTTCTATCACCTCATCTTGCAGATTTTTTAACAGGTACTTCAGTCGGAACTTCGATACTGGACCAAAGAAACCTTGCTGTTGGAGCTTTGTTGAAAATCCATACATTGCTTCCATAATCGCAGCTTTCAAAATTACCAGCACACCAAACTTTCCCTCACTCCGCACTAAAAACTTTCACCAAAAATTGAATTGAAATGAAAGCTAAATGTAGCATTTGCTTGTAATAAAAGCCATCATCTCGATTAAAAAGCTATACTTCCTGCCCATCCTTCCCCTGTCAAGCTTTTAAAACCTGTGACATCACCACCAAATGTGCGATCCAGGAAATCATTAAAGCTTACTACTTCCTAACCTTTCATTGCAAATTGTCTCAGCCAGCCTTCCCAAAAGCCAGCGTGGATCAGCCAAGTTGTCACATCCGAGACCTATCAACCAACATCATAAATACAAATCCCTCTGACTTCATAATAATTGTTTGTCCTCCAAAAGTACTTCGCATTAAGGCAAGCCACTTGCTTCTATCCTCCTTCACCGCACACACAAACTCGGGAAGACAAATTCTGCAATAACCACTACCAAAGATAGAGCAGAAATAAAAATGGAGCTAAAAATCTGACATGACCACCTAACGGAAGTCCTCCTTCCTTGTCTCCCCTATCTCATCAAATGATGTTGCCCATTTGGATAGGCAGTCAGCTTCAAAATTACCCATCCGTCGAATGTGACTTACTTCAAACTTTTCAAAAGAATTTAGGACTCCTATGATAGCTCGTACACAAGCTTGCAAATGCCAAGCCAAAGCGCCACCATTGATTATTGCTCGGATTATTACCTGCGAGTCACCCTCTAAATGCAAATTTTTAACTCCCAGCGATTTTGCTAAACCTACAGCCAACAGGGCCGCCTTTGCTTCCGCTACATTATTTGACCCATCATCCAACTTTCTAGCCCCAAAAGCAATCACATTACCTTGGCTATCCCGAATAATAGCCCCTGCTCCTGAGGGACCAGGGTTACCTTTTGCAGCTCCATCAAATTTTGCCTTGTACCAGCCATCCTTTAGTTTTTCCCATACTACCATTTTCTGCGACAATTGAGCTTCTCCTTGTCCCACCGCCATGTTCCCAAAATTTACCTTTAGCCCTGGCCATATCCTTTGAAACGTACTATCCTCCCCTGAAAAAGAAAGCTTTTGGTGCTGGACTTGTGACACCGCAGCATTTACCACTTCTGTTATTGCAAGATCAATTCTTTTTTTGATTCTAGTAACTATTTTTTTTTATCCTCAAAAATCCTTCTGTTACGCTCCTTCCAAAGTTCCTAGATCACAATTGACGGGCTTACAATCCATACACTTGAGAAGAGGGACATGCCAGAGGGACGTGGCCACCCTTCAAACATACCCTTAACCGTATTTTTCCAAGGACCTTGCCAACCAAGGTTTACCCGAAGGGAATCCCAACAAGAGGTAGCCACTTTGCAATGTAAAAATAAGTGATCTGTAGATTCCTCTGCTTCTTCGCAGAGGACACACTTAGTTGGTCTAGCTAAACCCAAACGTTTCCTCATTTCCCCTGAGAGAATCCTTCCCTTCGCTGCCAGCCAGGCAAAAGCACTAGCCTTGGGTAAACATTCCTTACTCCAACACAAATGTTTTGCCCAAAAGACTTCCTCCTCATCCGATTCCAAAAGTTGGTATCCTACTTTAACCGAGTAGTTCCCATTTACTGACCCACACCAAACCACTTTATCTGCAATGTTTGTTGGAAGAACATGGCGCCCCTTCAAAAAATCCTTCATTTTCTGAATTTGGACTCCAGAAAGCTCGTCACAGCTAACATCTTTCCAACCCCATTCCTGGCCCAAAGGGCCCCGCTTAGGTTCTAAATAGTTGCATACTTTGTCACCCCATTTTTGGATAAAAATTTGTCTTAGATCCTGTGACACTTCAGCATCCTTTAGAATTGGGTACCCATTCCACGAGTCATCCCAGAACTTCGCATTTAACCCATTCCCAATTTTCCATGTAATGTGGTCAACTATCACTGGCCTACAAGAAACAATAAAGTTTCAAATAGCCGATCCCTTTACTGGATTTCTAATGGTGAAAATCCAGTTATCCTCCATCGAGTCTAAATATTTTTCTTTTAGGATTTTAACCCATAAGAGATCAGGGTTTGTGTAGATACTCCAGACCAGCTTCGCACCTAAAGCTTCATTCATTAAGTGCCAATCTCTCAGACCAGCCCCTCCCTTTGCTTTTGATCTACAAATTTTCTCCCAAGCTAACAAGGGTATTTTATCATGATCATTTGCCCCATTCCAGAAAAACTTCCGCATTCGTTGGCCTATTGAATTCACCACCTTCGGAATTTTCAAACACATCACTGAAAATACAGGAATGGCCGAAATCACACTTTTTAGCAAGAGTATATGATCAACAGCTATTAGCCATTTGCTTTTCCACCCACTCATTTTGTTTAAACAGCTGTCCACCAAATCCTTCCAAATACCAGCTTTGTTAGATCCCCCAAACAGAGGAATACCTAAAGATTTACTAGGTAGTGAGCCTACCCGCATACCCAAAATCCTACAAATTTCAACTTGTTTTGCTATGGGGAATTGAAAAAAGAAAATCTCATATTTCCGCCAATTGATACATTGTCCAGAGGCCTCCCCATACTCATCTAAAGAGGCTTTCATCACCCAAACCTCTCTAATGGTTGCATCCCCCATGAGAAAAGTGTCATCAGCAAATTGTAGATGCGAGATCGGATCAATCCCCTCCACAACAGCAATGCCTTTCCACTGCCCGCAGCATCTTTTCTTAACAATCAACCTCCCCAAAGATTCAACTAGAATAATAAAAAGGAAATGGGAAATAGGATCTCCTTGCCTGATTCCTTTACTAGATTCAAAAAAGCCCTAGGGGCTCCCATTTAACAAAACTGAGAAATGAGGAGTGTTGATACAACTCTGAATCCAGGTCACCCACTCACTACAGAAGCCAAACTTCTCTAGGACTTTTAGAAGAAAACTCCTATTCACTTCATCATAAGCCCATTTGATATCCAATTTCACCATAAATTTCTCCACTTTTGCCATCCTTACCGAATGAATAGCATCATGAACAACAATAACGCCTTCAAAAATAGACCTGTTTGGAGAGAAACCACTCTGCTCTACCGAGATCACCGAGGGTAAAACTTTTTAAAGCCTGTTGGCTATCACCTTTGAAATGATTTTGTAAATTGTGTTGCAAAGCGAAATTGGACGGAAATCATCAAACGTCAACAGCTCATTTCTTTTTGGGACCAGCACAATAAAGGTATTATTCAGCTCCTTCAACACAAAACCACTTCGCCTAGATTCTTCCACCACTTCCCATATATCTTGGGCCAAAATTTTCCAGAATTTCTGGAAGAAAAAGGCAGGGAAACCATCCGGCCCTGGAGCCTTGTCTCCCCCCAGCCCAAAAACAACTTTTTTAACTTCTTTTAAGGAAAAATTTTCCATTAACATGATGTTTTGTGCATCTGAAACCAAATTAGGAATGTTCTCCAGAATCTGCCAATCATGATTTACAACATTACTGTTTTCCTTGCATAACCCTAAGAAAAAATTCACTGCTTCTTTGGCAATTAGAGTTTCATCTGTCAGTAAAACCCCATTACTGTCCTTGATTTCAAAAACCTTATTGCTAGCTCTGCGCACTTTTACTAAATTGTGAAAAAACTTTGTGTTCCTGTCTCCCGCTTTTAACCAGCATTCCCTTGATTTCTGCTTCCAAAAAACCTCTTCGCAAACCAAGATCTCAGAATAAGTCTTGTTTAAATATTTTTCCATTTCAAAATCTTCTTCAAACATCCCATTTTCAATAATTCTCGAATGAAGAATCTTTAATTCCTCTTCCAACCTTAACTTCTCAGAGAAAATATTTTTGAAAGATTCTCGATTCCACTTTTTTAATTGTTCTTTTAAAAATTGAAGCTTCTTAACAAAGACAAAAGCTTTGAAACCTGACCTTACAGGGGCATTTTCCCACCAATCTGCCACTAGCTCCTGAAACCCCTCCTCCCGCAACCACATTGCCTCAAACTTGAAAGGACATCTTGTCGGCTTTAACTCCTCTTGAATTCTCAAACTTATCAGATAATGATCTGATCCTGATATGGGAGTTACCTCCGCTTCACATAACCAATGTTGTTCCGCCCAGTCCCCAGCCAAAAAGAAATGATCAAGTTTTTCTGCTATGTTCAAAAAACCGCT
>VDFB02355743.1:0-19099 GCA_007258455.2 Sequoia sempervirens | reverse complement strand
AAAGAATATGGAAATACCTGGGATATGGTGATTTCTCAAGCTGAGTATGCTTATAATGATAGTGTAAACAGAACTATAGGGAAAAGTCCATTTGAAGTGGTGTATGGGATGCACCCAAGAGGCATTTGTGAACTTAGAGACCTTGGATCTCAGGAGAATAGGAGTGGACATGCAGAAGACTTCACTCAAACCATGAAGGAGATTCATGAGCAGGTTAAGAAGACAATCACAACAACACAAAAATTGAAAGATAAAGTTGATGTGTCAAGGAGAGATGTGTAGTTTGTAGTAGGTGATTATGTTATGGTTCATCTTAACAAATCAAAGTTGCAGAAGGGAATGTCAACCAAAATATAGATGAAAAGAGTAGGACCATGCAAGGTGTTAGCTAAGTATGGGAAGAATGCATACAAGGTAGAGCTTCCATCAGATTTTGGTATATCTCCTGTATTCAATGTTGCTGATTTGATCAGGTACAAGGGACCAATCAGTGATGAAGTTCAAAATAGTCAAGAAATCTTTAAGGATATAAGTAATATACCCCTTCCAAATCAAGAGAAAGCTCAGGCAGAGAAGGTCTTGGAGTCCAGGGTGAAGCAAGCTATAAGACACAAGGCATACATGGAGCACCTTGTCAAGTGGAGGAACAAACATGAATCAGAGGCTACTTGGGTTGAGGAAGCTGATTTTAAGAAGCTAGGCATTGATCTATCACTGATATCACCTCAAGTTCCTTGATCTTTGTGCTAAGAGGGGGAGAATGGTGCAGGAGCACCCGCCAAAGTGCTTATGTGCAAAATTATTTTGAAGGTTTTTGTTTTAAATCCTTTTTGTTGTTTTGGTAAGGTCTTAAATACCATTTAGATTGTGTTTGAGGACCTTTTGGTTCTTAGGTAAAATTTGAATAAATTGGGAAATCTGTTTATGGTCGCTTCCTAAGCTTTTGTCAAAAATTGGAAAACACACTCTGTTTTACCAAAGCAATCTTTTGGCCATTTTTAGGATAAAAATGAAAACCTAACCTTTCCCAATGGATTGAAAAAGAGATCTCTCAACCTTTTGAAGAGGTTAGAAGCTTTGTACTTTGGTAGTTTTTAGAAGAGTAATAAAAGAACAGTGATTTTTGTTGTGAAATTGCTGATTTTTTGTTTCTTTCGTGTGACAGCTGCAAGAAATGTATTGAGGAAATATTTGTTGAGTTAAAATGCATGTAGTGAAACCTTTTTAAAAATTTCTTGTGGAATTTTAGTTAGTTTCTCCATCATTTTCTTCTATTGTGTAAATACTGTGTTTTTCTGTTTTGCTGTTTGATTGGTAAAATCTAGAATAATGGAGTTCTAGCTTGTTTTCTGACCATACCATGTAGTATGGGATCAATGGAAACAAGGCTAGACTCCCTCCTTGTACATTATATAAATATAAAATCCTTTTTGAGGGTTGGTAGCATGCTAAAAAGCTTTCCCTAGGTGAGTTGGCTAACACCCGGTTAGGGAAAGACAGTGACAAATTAGTATCTATGTTGCAGGGGTGTTGTATCTTCATGAAACAAATGTGTGTAGTGGTTGCAGGCACCTTCACAATGGTGGTCAAGAAGGCAAAGCCTTTGTTTGGTCTTTTGGAGATTGGAACAAGCTGAACAGTACAAGAAAAGAAGCAAAGAAAACCCTAGTTCTTGCAAGAACAGGGTACACCATATGTACGGATAGAAAATAGTCCAAGACCTCAAAAATCTGTTAGTGCTCCAAATTTGAGCAAGGGTGACAGAAGCAATTTTGGCCTAATTAGGTGAAGGAGAGGAGTGATAAGCAATTTTCTTGTGTGAGGAGGCCTAAAAGGGGCTCAACCCTAGTAGCCTTTCTAAATCCTAAACTAGGGTTTAATGAAAGCGATAGAAGAAGGAAAATCTATGCTTGTACAAGAACCTTCCCTGGACTATTTTAAAACTTTGAAAACCTATGCACACCCCCTGAATGAAAGTTAGGAAACATTTGGAGATTAACTAGTCTTTAAGCTTATTAAGGGCTAGATGGAATATGTGTGAAAAAGCACCAAGAACTGATTGGTAGCAGCAAATTAGTGATGATAGCAGGGTTGGCAATGAACCAGGGGTACCTAAACTAGCAGAGGACCTACAGGTTGAATGGTGGATGAAATGACACCTTAGGAGTTCTCAAGGAAAGAACTCAGAGCATTGATATTGTGATTGTCTCAATCCAACCTTGTCCCTATCAGTCATCACCCCTATACCCTCAATTCTCAACCCTCTACCCTATACATTGGACACTCAACCCTCATATATGTTTGTCCCTCCCTCCTCTTCTATCCTTCACTCTATCTCACTTCTCCCTCCATGCCTCTATCCATCCATCCCTCCCTCTCTACCCTAATCCCTCAAACCTAAACCCTCAACCCTTAAACCCTTAAACACTCAACCCTAAACCCTAAACCATCAACCCTCAACCCTTAAACCCTAATCCCTCAACCCCTATACCCTCCACCCTATACATTGAACCCTCAACCCTAATCCCCCAACCCTATACCCTAAATCCTCTACCATCAACCTTAAACCTCAACCTCAACCCTTTAAACCTTTAAACCCTCTACCTCACTTATACATTAAACCATTAACCTCACTGCCTCAACCTCAACCTCTTTAATCCTCACCCCCAAACCCCAGTTCCCAAACCCTCAACCTCTACTCCTCTACCCTATACATTGGATCCTCAACCCTAATCCGTCAACCATATGTATCCTCAAACCTATAACCTCAACAAAATACCCAACTCCATCAACCCTATACCCTTAATTCTCAACCCTCTACCCTATACATTGGATCCTCAACTCTCATATATCTCTATCCCTCCCTCCTCCTCTCCTTCTCTCTATCTCACTTCTCCCTTCATCTCTCTATCCATCCATCCCTCCCTCTCTACCCCAATCCCTCAACCCTTAAACCCTTAAAAACTAAACTATAAGTTACATAAAACCTCAACCCTCAACCCTCAACCTTTAAACCCTCTAATTTATACCCTCTAACCAATACCCTCTACCCTCAACCCTAATCCCTCAACCCTTAAACCATTAAACCCAAGAATTCTCTCTACCCTAATCCCTAAACCCTCAACCCTTAATCCCTCAACCCTTAAACCCTCAACCCTCTGCCTTTACCCTCTACCCTTAAACCATAATGTCTCAACCCCTATATCCACTACCCTATACATTGGACCCTCAACCCTAATCCCTCAACCCTATACTCTCAATCCTCTACCCTCAACCTTAAACCCTCAACCCTCAACCCTCAACCTTTAAATCCTAAACCCTTAAACCCTCTACCATCTACCCTCTACCCTATACATTAAACCCTCAAATCTCAATTCTCAACCCTAAACCCTTAATCCATCAACCCTCAACCCTCAACCCTTAAAAACTAAACCCTCAACCCCTATACTCTCTACCTTTTACATTGGACCCTCAACCTAATCCTTTAACGATATACCCTCAAACCTATACCCTAAACCCTATACCCTCAACCCCAAACCCTCAACCCTAAACTATTTAACCCTAAAACCTTAAACCTTATACCCTCTACCCTCTACCCAATACCCTCTATAAAAAAATATTTTGGCACCCAATGGTTTTCTAGCCCTTCTAGGGTTTTTCATCTAAAAGGAGAAAGATGAGCCAAAATGGGCAATGTCTACACTCAAAAAAAATGAAAGGATGGATTAATTATTCCTATATGCAATGTATAAATGCAATAAAATAATAAAATATGTTGATTATTAATGCAAAATCTAAGAAATGGAAGATGATTGAAAACACATTGTGATATGCAAAAACACTTAGAAATGAAGGTAAATTGTAACAAAAACTAATGAAACTAAAGGTGTGCACCTAGAGGCTGAAAAAGGATTGAATGTAGGTCTATAATCCAAAAAAATATAATGAAAAATCCAATTGGAACACTTGTGCCAATCTGGGTGACTTATTCCTAGATCTGGAAAAATTGCTTCAAAGCCCGTTTCAGCCAAATGGGTATCCAAATCTATAGAAAATTTGAAAAATATGTGCAGTGGGAATAATTTTCCATTGTTGGTGACTTAGTCACTTCTAAATTTATGGAAATCCAAAAGTGGAAACAAAAGCCTTTGGTCTGCACTTGAGTTCTTGGCAGGTGTCTAGTTTTGAAACTTTGATTTTTTGCATTGTAAGTGACCTTTTGTTGATTTCTTGACTTGGTCAACAAGGAGATGTATTCAAAAAAATTTAAACTTATTCTTTGATAGTCTCCAATTCTTCAAGATACCTAAATCTGCAAACACACAAGGAGAGAAGGAGAAATGTTGGATGTTAGGGAATGGGGGTTTACCTTGGTCAAACCCCTTTTTAGGTAATTAAACCAAAATAGAGAAATAATGTAATGAATCATGAAACAATAGAGTTAGAGACTTTCCATGATGATTGATCTTGAATTTCTGCAACAATAGATGAATATTTTTCCCTTGAATACCTTAGAAAGCTATCTTGATGACTTGAAATGTTAAAACCATAGCTTGCTTAACTTGAGGACATGATGAATGATGAATGGGTGATGATGAGTTAAGATGATAATGAATTAGGGTTTAGAGGCTTGAATTTATAGGCAATTCACTAAATTATTCCATTAATTTGGTCCCTAAGGCCAACATGAAGGAAAAGTAAACTTAAATTCCAAAATTTCTTGCTCAAACCTCGAAAATAGCCCAAATGGGACTAATTCACCAAGTTGGGAAACTTAGCCCCACTTGGATGGGACTAAGTCAACCAAATGGGCGACTTGGTCCCATAGGGGCTCTTTTACCAAATGGATTATTCAAGAATGAAGAAATTAGGCCTACAGGTTGTTCTAGTCAAGTCTTTGATCAAAATAAGCCTCAACATGCACAATATGGGGGCCATAGGGGCCTATTAATGATGATGTGAAGGGTAATTAGAGATAGAGACACAAATTTCAATGTGAAAGTGTGATTAAATGCACTTTACATCATTAAAATGACATCCACATAGCCTAGAAAGGCACAAAATCCAATGTGAATGTGTAAGACACATTACAACACTAGATTAGAGTTAAGTTTAATTCACAAGCCTTCTAGATTGACGTGATAATGCAATTGAATAAATTTTATAACATTGAATTAGGGGAAAAATTAGACTTAGATGCTTAATAAAAGTTTAGAAAAGTGTGAAAGGCATTCACAACACTTTACAACACCTTTACAAGACATCAATAAATGCATTTTATTTAGTTTGCAAGGGTCCAAGACCTAATGTGGGCATGTGAAACACCTCAAAACACTAAATAAAGGCCTCATTAAGTCCAATTTGTCATCAATTAATCCCAAATTAAGCAAAAAAAGGGATACTTTTTTTGTGTCCACACCCTCTACCCTCAAACTTAATCCCTCAATCCTCAACCCTTAAACCCTAATACTCTAAACCATCAACCCTATAGGTCCTCCACCCTAATCCCTCAACCCTATACCTTCAACCCCTATCCCTTTCTCTCTATCTATATATATCACCTCTCTCTCCATCCTCTCTCCTTCCCTCTCTAATTGTCTCTAGCTACCCTCTCCCTCCTTCTACGTACCTCTCGCTCAATCAATCCTTACCACCCTCTCTTGCTCCCTCTATCTATCTCTCTCTATTTCCCTCCCACTGCCTCTCCATTACTCCCTCTCTCTCCCTCTCTCTCAGGTGAATCCCTCCCACACCCTCTCTTAGGTCTCTCCCTTTGGCACCCTACCTAGGTAACTCTCTCTTTCTCTCTATCCCCCTCTCCCTACCTATCCCTCTCACTCCACCCCTCTCTATCTCTCCCTCTCTTAGGTCACTCCCTCCCACACCCTCTCCCTCTCTCAGGTCTCTCACTCTCACACAATCTCTCTCCCACTCCCTCTCTCTCACACTCCCTCTCAATACCTATCTCTCAAGTCTCTCCCTCTCACCCCCCTCACACTCTCAAGTGTCTCCCTTTGGAACCCTACATACATAACTCTATTTCTCTCCCTCTGCCCCCCTCTCTCTCCCTCTATCCTTCCCACCCTACCTATCTAAGTCACTCTCACTCCAACCCCTTCTCTTCCACTCCCTCTCTCTTAAAATTTCCCTTCCCCTCTCCCTCTCTCAATACTCTCTCTCACTACCTCTCTAGCTCTCTACCTCTCTCTCAGGTCTCTGCTTCCCTCTCTCCCTCCCACCCTACCTAGACAACTCTCTCTCTCTCTTAAAATTCTCCCTCCCTCTAAATACATACATACTTACATACATACATATGTACATACAATCCTACATACATACAAGCATACATGTACATATATAGATACAATATTACATACATATAGGCATACATACAATATACATGCATTCATTCATACATACATACAGGCATACATACATACATACAAGCATGAATACATACATACATACATGACATACAAGCATACATGTACATAAAAACATACAAATATATAAACATACATTCAATAGAGTAGAATTTAACATAAAGCAAGACATAACATGAGCACATTATATTGCACTCACATTATGTCTTGCTAGACATGTCCCTCACAAACGCAAGAAACCATGCCAAAACTAAGATATAATGTGAGTGCGTTATGACGTGCACGTGATATATCTTGCTTTGGGAATGCTGAAGCCTAAGGCTTGGAGGGCCTTCCCAATGACCAAAGACATGTTTGGAAAATTCTACAATATTTCACGTAATTGGGTTCATGCTCACCATCAAGATTGCACATGGTTCAATGTCGAACAAATCAAACACCTGGCTAATGTTAGGTTCTCTCTTAGCTATCCAATGATGTAATTATTTTTACTTTTTGACAATGTCAAGCCTTTCATCTATAATTTATTTTGTTTGTGTGTCTCTTTTTTGGAAAAAAGTAGTGTTTGGTGTTTTTTCGTTATAAATTAACTGTTCATTGAAATTTCAAATAAATTACATTTTTTAGAAACTAGACTCCATTCTACAAATTTAAAAAAATAAATAAAAAAAATCAATTACTTTCCAAAATTTGTAGGGGTAGCATGACCAAAATTTTGTTTTTCAGGAAGTGTCCACTTAGAAAATTAGTAAAAAAACAAATATTCATTAAAAAATTATCAAAAAAATCATGCACCAACTACACACTATTAGCTAATTTCTCACTGGAGCAATTTTAAAAATACTAAAAAAAAATTCATTGTGCTAGGGATGTACAAAAGTTGCCATGTTATGCTTTTTTGACAAAAATAACACCAATTTATGTATGTCCCTCTTTTGAACCCATTAATTTCAATCATTTTCAAAATAAATTAGTAGTTTAGAAAGTAGACTCAAAGCACTTCAATCCTTTTTTTTTTTGCATCTCAAAATTTTGAGTGTAACTATCCTCAATTTCATGTCCAAGGTTAGTATTTCCTGATTTCAAAAAAAAAGTGGCCACTTAAGCCCCCTTTTTGGCCCCCCATCTTTTTGCACTTACCCAAATCTTGATTTGATTCTAATCATTTTGAGAAAAAAAATGTTATATCATATGATAGCATGCACTATGACATGAAAAATTATAATGATGTTGCTGCCATGTATTGTAAGATTGATTGTAAAGAAAAACATGGTCACAAGAAGGAATATGACATATGTCACAATGAATAAAAGACCATTACGATGTCATAAAATTCCCTAGCAATGAAATAGATGCAAAGTAAAACAAGAAAAAATCTAAAAATTAAACAAAATTCTGCCCTTGATTATGTAGCTCCATCTATGTCCAATCAATTGATGTAGGCAATGCATACATACAACTCAACAAACCACAAAATCCCTTATTAAGCAATTCACTGTCCTAGATGTGCTACATTTAATTTATCAGTCAGGGAATTGTAATATCTTGGATGATATTGGCATTGTATGTGTAATTAATAATCCTAAGTCATCCTAATCAATTGTGTATAAAAGAGTTAACAAGAATAACTTTAATTAAAAACTTACTGAAATAAATTTATTTAGAATAAAATGTAACTGAATAATAATTGCTATAAGTAACTACTCCTATGAAGATAGTGATTTAATGACTCAAGTATGCTGCAACTTACTTAAAATAACTATAATGACAATTAATCATTACTCAACAATTTGATTTAACTTTAAACTGAAAGTATAGCTTAGCAATTTATTCTACTATAATTAATAACCTAAACTACAAGGAGTATTGTAGTTACTTGAAGTAGCCCTTGCTTGAGTCATTGCAATCCCACAATATCCCTCTTAAATATTAACTTAGAATTTCATGTAAACAACTAAATTTATCTTTAGTGCAATTCAAATAGATAACTCAAAATAGAGTAATGAATTGATAAAAAATGTACTTATATCCAAATCTACTTAACATAAGAATACTAGATCCTCATCATCTCACAAGACCAGACATATATATATATATATAGGATCTTGAGAGTTCAACTATCCTTAGACTAGAAAAAACTATAAACAACTACCAACTCTCTCAAAAACATAGGAAGAGGACTCAATATTTATTCCAAATAGTAATAAAAAACTAATTGAGGTGAGAGTTTCAAATCATATCAAGGCTCTACATCTTAAATAAGAAAGTTATAGTTTTGAAGATATGCTTAACAAAGCATAACATATTGCGATCCATGACCACTATTATTACAATTATCTTCTTTCCTCCATGATTATCTCTACCTAATGAAAATATAAATTAAAAAGATAGAATAATCTATAAATAAATCATTTTCATAATTCCTACCACTACCTCCATCAGCTACAAAATACTGTATGTGTTGTACACAATCACCCCCTTTTCTGAGGTAGACATACATCCTTTGTTGCAATTTGATATATCCTTTGCTACGGGTTGGCATATCCTTTGTTACAGGGGCTAGCTTGGCATCTCTTCATCATTAATAACCGTAACTAACATAAAAAATATATTAAATTTCATAGACTTTTATAGATTCACACAATTATTTATCAATATAATATATCATCCTTAATGCTTTAAATACTTAAAATAAGTAGGAAGGTCTAGGTAATGTCTTTTAAACAATTAGAAATATCATGAAAAGTATGGAACTCAAACAAGGAAAAGAAGACAATTTCAAGATTCGTTATTCCCCCAACTTATATGTTTTCTTGTTCTCAAGCAATTCAAGGCCTTTGGTTATACTGTAATGCAGTTTATTTGTAGTCCATAATGTTAGTGACTCTTTCCCCTACTTTAGGTAGAACTGTTTCTATGCAGATATTATTTCCCATCCAACTTTCTCTATTGTCCCTTGTTCTTCCTTCATTCCTATCCAATGCAAAATTAGGTAAAGGAGAAGGGGAAGATGAAATGTCAAAGGGAACCAAGTAATCTAATATTGTAGATAAGTTTTGATGCACTTAGGTTCCCTTATGATTAATTCCAATTAGTTAAAATAGAAAAAGGATCTTTCTTTTTCAATTCATGAGTCAGTTAATTCCATTTGTCTTTGGAGAACTTGAGTGCCTCATTTCCTATTCCAATTACCATTTCTTTAAAAAATTGATAATATTTTTTTCTAAATTCTATTTTTTTTTTTTCCACCCATGGTTTGTCCACCAAGTCATTCAATTCCTCAACTACCTCATTGGGGTCATGTGCTTCTACTCTAATGTTGAGGGGAAGTGATTTCTCCATTTCATGATAATTTTTTCATGCAACTAGCCTCTCCGATATTCATTTTAGATGAATGAGGCTAATACCTATATCTAAACGTCTCCCATAAATATTAGTGGGTTCTAGGTAGTATCATATGAAACAACCAAATTATGCAAATAAAGTTCACATAGTTGATCCTAAATGTCTATATCGCTTCTTGATAATATTTTAAGAATAATGTTGTTGATGATAATGAAATAGAAAAATATCTAACTAAATAAATTGAAAACTTAGAATATTCTCCTATAAGAATAGGGCATAGACCTTAGTAGGTGGCCTGCATCATATGAGTTGAATAGTCATTCAACCATTTTTTCAATTCTCACCATCAACCTCTTAATTTTTGGATTTTTATTCTTTATTTCTCTGTTATGCTTCACTATCAATTCTACTCTTTCCTTGTTCGATTCCTTTTGTAGCTAAGAAATTTCTTCCATTTTATTCCACAATTTTATTCCTAGGGTAACCAGAGTCAATGTTTTTGGTGTTGTTGGGGAATCATTCTTTTCACCAGGTTTTGGAAGGAAATTCATCTTAGGTTGCTAGAATGCTAAGAGGTTTTGGTTTCTTCCTCATTGTAAATAGATCCTCTTCAGATTTAAAATTTGAACTAATACATAAATTGTAGACACCTTTATTTTTCTTTATCATTAGGAAAATTCTCTTTTTTTGAGATTGTTTCTCACTCTATCATAACAACCTTTTCTTGTTGAGAATAGGTCTTTCTTCCTATAATTCCCTTTTCTTATAGCCGGTGTGACCACCTTTTAGACTACATATGCCCTTTATATATCTTTTTGGATATAGTCGAGGAAGGTGTACATTTTTTTGTGTTTCAGGCAAAGGAAGGGTTTCCTATGAAAACAGTGGTTTCAAACTCTAAAGGTGCTATGGGCTATGCCTTAATGGCTACATGTTGGGTTTCTTGTATCTATAGCTTTGGTTGTGTACCATTCTTGTAGGTAGGCGAGACAACTTGTGGGAAAGGGGTTAAATGTTCCTCTTCATCTTCTAATGTTATCTCATTCAACTCCTAAGCCATATTTTCTTTAGCTAGCCTAGGCCTAAAATGTCTATCAATTATGTTATTGCATGCTAGAAAATCTTCCCAAGAAATATCAGGGCATTGGGCACTAAGGATTCTCTTTATCGACATAGTGAATTATCAATAATGATACAAGGTAGATTGGTTCTCTTTCTCTTATAGTTAGCTAACATTAATTTTAGTAAATTAGACAAGAAATTCAAAATATTCAAAAGCCTCCAATGATGAAGGAAACTTAATAGTTTAAAGTGTACTGTATATAAGAGAGATTGTCTACCATCACAAGTAAAATATTTAATTATTTATATAGCTAAAGATACCCCAAACCAAGGTAGGGAAAGCCATTTAATACCTTGGGATGAGGAATCCAATTCATCTTCTAGCTATATGAATTCATTCTGAGCTATAATGACATATGCTAATATTGGAAACTCCTACTCAACTATGAGTAGTTTGGAGACCTCTACAACTACTACTTCCAAGGAGTCCACTCTTAGACCTTTTACTATAGCTTCATCATTTTGCAATGTTGTGGAAAATTATTTTGTCACTACCTCATGGGTATGTGCAAGATCATGATGGGCCAAAAGGTGGCGATATGATGAGTATTTGTAGGGTATGTAGTTGATGACTTTTTTTTACCCAAAATTAATGAAACGAAAAGGGTTTTTAAAGGAAATTCTCAGCTTTCCACCAATATAAATTATGCTTTAATTTGAATTTAATAAAAAAATATTATTCATTTTCTATTTGAATTACAACTAAAGTCTGATTGATAAGGCAGTTGAAAAACATCTATAGCTTTCAAAAGGTATCCGCATTTTTTGAATCCTAAAACATGCATCAGTTCTATGCTTGGTATACTATAGGATTAAATTTCTTTTTTGAGTAATATCATGAATTTTGATGAGTTAAGGTGGATTAGACGTCTGATTTTTTTATATTTTTTTAAGTTGTAATAAAAAATAATAGTGAGTATTCTTGGGAAAAAAATTACAAAAAAATATCCATCACATTGGGACATGAGTCCTCAACTTATATCTAAAATCTTATAAAAAAATATTGTCATTTTATTGTGGTTAGGGTGGTTAGATATACACCTACTTCTTATTTTTTCCCTGAAATTTAAGTACTATTGCATTGAAATTTCAAATTTTCACCAAACAGATATTGTTTTAAAAAAAATAAACCTAGTATTTTAGAAACTACATTCAATTTGATACAAATTCAATTCTTACATATTTTTAAAATAATATAGATAACTTATTCAAATTTTTATGTCATGTTGCCTAACTCTAATTTTTTTGATTTTTTTTCCACTTAAGAGCCTATTTTTTCCATGATGATACTGCACATACCCTCATTGAATTTTGTAAGATAAATAAAGTAATCCAATCATCTAGCTTGCTAAAAATAGGCAACCATACCTGATCTTCTAGTAATATATTATGAGCTATTGGTTCCTTTCTAACAGTATCTCCCACCATTCTACTATTATGCCTTATTCTCTATCTCTATGTTTGCGACTTTGCAAATTTCTGATGGTACCTTTACCTAAGATTTCTTGAGCTGGTATATGCAACTTTGAAATTGAGCTTGTTGATTGTTATCTTATGAGGGTATAAGGCTTGGTATGGAATCTGAAATATTTCCCACATTTATAATTAGTATAGAATCCCCCCCACTTAAAGTTTCAATTTTCCTCAAATGGAAAGGTTTGCATGAAGTATGGAGGGGATTATTTTTAAAGTATGATGGATATATATATATATATATATATATATATATATATATATATATATATTATAAAATAAATTTTGTATGAAAGTGAATTTAATACAAAATAAATAGATTTAAATGGTAATAATATTTGATAATGTGAAAAATATTGAGAATAACTATGATAATGGAAAGGTGGTGTGTGTGATGTGATTTGAATGGTTGTCGAGTATGGACTAGTTGCAAGAGGTGTAATGATGGGAGAAAATGGATGTGAAATATGTATGGAAATGTTGTATAGTGAAGAAACATGTTGTGTGTAGTTAGCTGCATATAGATGTGATAAGAGTGATGTTATCTAAAAATGATAGTTGCTACATGTGTGAAGGAGAATTGAGTTGGATGTAGTTGCTATGAGGAGTATGAAAATTCCCTTGTATAATTTTCTTGGAGATTTTGTTGTAGGTATCATGAGAAGAATTTATTGTATCTTTACTACATGTATCCAATAATGGATTTTTCAGTGGTACAACTTATTGAAGATGTAGTGTGTGTGTGTGTGTGCTATTATTTTTTGATTGAAAATCATACCTATTGAATATTAATAAGTGAGTTGGTTGGCTCATTTATAGATGTAGAAATGGATGATTTAATAGTGTCTTCATGATGTGTAAGAAAAGTTAAATCTAGTAATCCTAAGGGTGGTGTAAACTATTGTTACAAGTCTTTTATGCTATGTTTTTCTATAAAGCTTGAGATGGTGACCATTTACCATCATATAAATGTATCTTTGGAAATTTTTATGCTCATTTAGGTCTTTCTTATGGATGTTGGTTTGGTTTTTCCTAGATTTAATGTTGTAATGTGGTCAACATATTCAAATTAGGTCCTGGACCCTTATGAATCATTAAGAACTTTATGACATCTTGTAAAAGTGTTGTAAAGTGTTGTAACCCACTTTCACACTTTTCTAGGACCCTTTTATTACAATTCACCTAAATAACCTCTTTTTATCACTTACCAAGCCTTATTTCAAAGTGTTGTAAAGAGTTGTAACAAACTTTCATGCTTTTCTAGGCTTGTTATCAATAATTTGACCCTTTCTTATGTTTAATGACCCCTTAATACACTTTTTGGTCCTAATTAAGTGTGTTTCAGAGAATAATCCTATTAAACATCATTAAATACACTTAATTGTCGACACCCATTAAAATTTCCCTAGTGGGACCAAGTTACCACTTGGGACGACTTAGTCCCATTGGGGACAAAAATCAAAATTATTTTAAAGTTCTGACAGGATATTATTCTCTTAACCTTGAGGTCAGCTTTTGATGTGTTATTATTGGGAAATTTTGTATAATTGATCAAGTATAAATAAAGGTTTTTCCCCTCATTTTCACCCCCCATAATTCATTTTCAAACAATCCATTCATTCACTTAATTATTCAAGCAATTATCAAGCACTTTGACATTATCAAGTCTTCATCCATTGGAGCATCTACTTGCATATCTTCATATTTCTACATCAAGGGTTTGGTGAGTTGTAGCATTGCATCTTGTTCATTTCTCATTCTCTTTCTATTTCATTCCATTTTCAAGGGTTTGATTACCAAATCAGGGTTTGACCAAGGCAAACCCCTATCCTCTAACCCTTCTTCCCCTCTTTGCATGTGTGTTTTGCAGGTATTGTATGTATATTTTTCAAAGAGAAAGGTGTTAAAAGGTGTCAACATTTCATCAAAGTCATTCAAGTCAGCAAAACCCTAAGAGAAGCTTGGAGACTATTTACAGACTGAATTCTATAGATTCAAATTCAAACACCTGCTAAGAATAGAAGTATAGATTGAAGGCTATAGATTCCTACCCCAAACTTCTCAAGATTCACAGGTGGACATCATCACCATCTGTGATGAATTAGTCCCACTTTCAACATTTTCTACATTTTTTGATATGGTCCTTTTGGCTGAAACATGTTCTAACAAAATCTCCCTGAAACAGGAATAAGTCACCCAGCTTGGCGTAAGTGTCCTAGTTGGCTTCAATAGAAAATTCTGTAGGATTCTGGAGCCTCTCTACATCACATTCTAGTTTTTTAGGTGCACCTCTCTAGTTTCATTCATTTCTGGTATTGTTTGTTTGCATTCTTAGGTCATTTTGCATACAACATTGTGTTTTCAAACAATTTGCATTTTATTAATTTTACATTAATAATCAACATATTTTATCAATTTATTGCATTTAGGACATTACATTTAGGCATATTTCATTCATATTTGCATTAGTTTTGAGTGGGGACATTGCAAATTTTGGCCTACCTCTCTCCTTTTAGGTGAAAATCCCTAGAAGTGTTAGGGAGTCTTGTGGTGCCAAAATCGTTGTCCACATTTTGGTGAACCCAAATTTAGAAAATTTTACTTCTAATTTCAAATGCATTTACATCCTAGGAATAACTTGCATCAACATTGCATTAGGTTTTGCATTGTTAAAATTTCATCCTAGTTTTTTCAAAATTGCATTAGTGAAAAGCTCATAGAGCTTGCATTTTTGCATTGCATTTCATTAAAAAGAAACAAAATCCTACATTTTCATACTATATCTGCATCTGAAAACCTAAAAATAATAAAATTCCATTTAATTTTTTTGAAAATTCTCAAAAAAATCACTACTTGGACTAATTCGCCACACTAGGCGATGTAGTCCATTTGCACATTAAATGCATTGTAATTTCTATCATTTCCAAAAATCATTTTCTACATTTCTATTTTCTATTATTGTTGTTCAGCTACATTATCTAGATTTGTTGTTTTATTCCATTTCTTGCACTTAGTTTTCTTTCATCATGTCTATGTGTTTTAATAAGTTTTGGATGTCATTAAAATCCTTAGTTGACATGTCAAGTTGTGCCTTTGTAATTGATCCTAATGACATTGAACTTCCTCATGCTCCTTCAACTCTTCATGAATGTCCTCGTGATGTTGACATCATTGGAGAATATAATGAAATCATGAATATGTTCCTAAATGAATGCCTTGACAACCTCAAAGCTAATGCACCCTTTTATCCATCCATGAAACAACTAGACCTTCCTACATACCACCTCCTAATATGTTTAGTTACTTACATCCTAAAACAAACAAAGGACCTAAGTTCCCTCCATCAAGTGAACCTAGTTCTTCTAAACAAGCAACCACTCAACCATTCTATGATAACAAATTCACTAGTACTCCAATCAACCTTGAAGAAACCTATGGCAAAGGTTTTACCATTTTAAGCAAACAAGGATGTGACACAAAAATTGAACATGACATTCATCAACTCTTAGAGAAAAATCCAAAAGATGAAAACACAATTGGTTTGGGTTATCAAAATCCTTCTCATAATAACAAGCCTCCTAGAGAATATTAGAGACTTCATGATGATGGAATAGTGATCTTTGATTCCCCCCTGATTTGAATGTCCTCTTTCCTCATGAGCAACCTTTACCTGATACTAATTAAAAGGATGAAAGGATCACTTTGGGTCCTCCTCCTCCTTCCATTTGAGAAAAGGGTGAATCTAGCAAACACAAAAGACCTTACAAGTTACAAAAACTCAAGTTTCCTATCCGCCCACCACCTGAATGTGAAAGGAAATTGAAAATAATTTTAAATGAAGGACTCATACTATTACCACCAATGAATAGCTTGGTGATATATCCTAAAGATTCTAACGTTCCACATTGTGCATATCATCGCATTCTTGGAGATAGAAGTGATGAGTGTAATCAGTTGAAAGAAATATTGAGTAAGTATCATTTCAATGGCAATAATTGCTATCCTATAATTCCTTAAACCACTTTCCAACACCTTATCATGTAATAGTTGTAGAAAATTCTCTTCTCATTGTTACATGACTTTTCCCATCACCTACCTTAGCTCATTCATGTCTTGCACTCAGTGGGGGCAAGAAGCTTCTAGCCTTGTCCTAGTAATGCATTTGTCATTGTCCCTTAGCTGTATTATTCACCTTCTGCTTATACTGACTAAGACTGGGAGGTAGATGACTTGCTTGATGATTGACTCACACTTTCCTTACTAATCTTTTTCACTTTATTTTTCTTTTTCTTTTGTGTTTGCATGTGTGTAATGTCTTCCCCTGTGATGTTTTGTTTGATATTCTCTCTCTTTGTGATATTCCTCTATTTGTACCTTAATTCTTCTCTATGTTGTACATCCTTTTCACCTTTTCTCTGTATCTTTTTTTCTTGTGTTTTCCTTTTTGGGATGACACAAGGCATTAAGACATTCTAGATCTCTTTCATGTTGACCCAAAAGGATTTTCTTTTCCTTTTCCTTTCTTTTGCTTGTGTTTTCCTTTTGGGGATGATGCAAAGCATTGAGATACCCAATGTATCTCGCATGTTGACCCAAAATCTTTTCCATTTCCTTTTTCCTTTTCCTTTTCATTTGGCTTGTGTTTTCCTTTTGGGGACAATGCAAAGCATTGAGACATCCTATGTGTTAGGACTAAAAATCCTATTCATTATTTTTTTGCATTTGATTTCATAAAGTGTAGAAATTCATATTACCAAATCCATTTCATAACCCATGATCCCAAAAATATAGCCTTTGACACATAAGAATCCCCCTGATCATAGTTGAGAAAAAATTATAAGAACAATTGATCCTTATTGGGAAGATCATGTGCATGTGTTTCCGATCAACAAGTTGTAGCCCTTCATTTGAATATTTTTTTCATATCAGGAAGAGGTGAATCAAGTTATAGTGATCAAAGACCCTGAAGATAACATGTGTGCATAATCGAGAAGACAATGCATAACATTTCACTGATGAAAACTTATCAGCAAAAGCAGGCTGGTCAAAGGGAAATTTTCAAATCATATCAACCTCGTGTGTCATGACGATGGAGACCTCATTGGGAAGAAACATATATACTTTCACTAATAAAGTAGGAGAACAACTGTATTAGAGACACATGTATGATCGAAGTAAGTCCCTAAGACCTCTACGACCATATGGGTTATGTCAATGAGAGAAGTTTTTGGGGAAAGTCTCACTGACTTATCCCAACAAACAAAGTGGTAGAGGAAACACATTGAAGAGACTATGTACATCAGAAAGGTATTTCATTCTCTCAAGAATGGTGCATGTCAGCTCAATGATAACACAGAATGACCAAAATTTGTTGGTAAGATACTGGGTGATGATTAAAGGGATTTCTAATGGTCCAAACCACCTTGATATCAAGAAAACTTCATAATTCTCTCCCAAAAATAATAGAAGTTGAAAAGAAAGAGAAAGGGCAGTTGTACAATATTGGTAAGATTATTAAGTGGTCTTCTTGACTAAATATGAGAACCAAAAGGACACTTCATATCGAAGGGACATTCAGTTATGTCTTGGCGATCAGTTATGAATGTATAAACAAAGATGGTGCCAAATAAAGCACATAGATCAGCTTGAGACTGAAGGGGTTTCACTAATGCAATCTTCTTGTATCACTTTGACATTTCAAAATTTAAAAAACCTATTGCATTCATTTCTAGTGGTAAACATTAATGGCCACATGAATGAACCTCATATGAATGTCTCTAATTGAAAAGAAATTGAACCAAAAGAATTTTTAGAAGTTGTAGTAAGGAAGGATGGGAGATTGAGAGGGAGTAAAGGAACTCAATGCTCCCAGAGACATACAAGTAAGCATAGGAAATATCCCTACAATTGATAGATTATAATTCAATTCTACCACCTTGTAGAGAATTAGAATGGAAGGTTCAAGTTCTGCAAAAAAAAAAGGAAGTAACAAGGTGAAAGTAGCCAGTCCAAAAGTAAAAAGTAGAAAACTAAAATGGGGTAGGAATCTAAAACAAAAGAACAAAAACTAAACCAAGACCTCATTGATCAATTTCCTGGTATAGGGCCAAAAGCTAGAAGATCTACACAATTGAGGGTTGATGTAGAAATGTTAGAGGATAAATGCAAACACATAGGTGATGTGTGGACTCCCATTAGGGGGTATGAATTTTTCATGTTTCATTATTGTTGGAGAGGTAGATTTGAACTAGTTTGTAACCCTTGGAATTTCAATTTGGAAAAGATGGTTGTTCCCAATGTCTTTGTGAATATAGACCTCATAACATTTCTAGCTAATCATAATAACCTAGACCTTAAAGCCATTTGCAACCCTCAAGGAGAACCTTTCATACATATATCCAAAATTGCACTTTGTGAAGTTTTCAGCCTAGATGATACATGTGATCAACCTATAGTGCATGAGGAACTAGAAAAGGAGTACTGGAGAATGGATACTACCTACAAAGGATGGAGGTTTCCATTACACCGGCCTAGAAAAGATGGAGACCTAGTACCACTTGAGGATGGTGATGGACCTCCCTTTCATGTTGACTTGTTCAAGCCCTATCTAAAACATAATTACTTCTCAGAGGGTCAAGTATTGGGAACAAAGGTCTCTGAATTCATTTCTATAGGGACAATGGTGATTGCTATAGATATACAATGTCACATTGTGAGACTTTTTTATTATGCTTCACACATTTCCAGAGGATTGACTTAGGGCTAATGGCTATCAA